>VXBQ01007757.1:416629-635306 GCA_013400175.1 Phainopepla nitens
TCCATCCATCCATCCATCCATCCATCCATCCATCCATCCATCCACCCACACATCCAAACTCTGCAACCTCCTCTATTTTTCTGTAATTAGTTTCATATATTTATGCCCGTTTCATACACTAAGTCATTCAGAGTGAACATCACTCCTCCAATCTGAAGGTCTTGTTAAGTTATACAGAAGTGGCTGGTACAGCAAATGCAGCATAGATTATGAAAGAAGGCAGGAATTTATATCAACAAACGCAACAAGGTGCTTGTTACTTCACAAGCAAATAAAATATATCTTGCATCTTTTTCTCATTCTTTTTTCTTTCTCATTTTCTGATCACCATTTTTGTGAGTAGAGAAGAAAGTTACCTCTAAACAGCCAACTAATTCAGTTTTGATTTGCATGTAAACTTTTCTGATTTAATTTAAATCAATAGTTGCTTACCAGAGGGCTGATTAAGCATTACAAAATTGATTTGCAAAACAAAATTATGTTTGACATATTTTGAAGGTTTCTAACTGTCAGTATTTTATGGGGTGTCCTACCTAGCCACAAAAATGTTTAATCAAGATTCTTTACCACAGTTGATTCCCTCCGACAGAGCATTTAAATCACATGTCCTGACTATGCAATAGTATAGCTTTGAGCTGAAATATGTAAATGTGTTTAATAAAATCAATTTAAATCCTTTTTGTAGGCCTCAGGATTACTAAAAGCAAGACAAATCCTCCTCTTAAATGACATCTTAAGATCTCGAGCTCTCTGTTACAATATTACAATTAGTATATAAAATTCCATTTCATTCAATAACAAGTCTAGCTAATGTAGGTTCTAGCCATGATTAGATGCACACGGAACTACACAGATCTGTCAATGTTTTCTTGCTCCTTTGCTTGTAACATTAGCAGCGTTGTTTCCTTATATGCAGTAACAATTATTTGTGGTTTGAGAGCACAAGTATCTGGTTCTCGTTGCTGTTAATGAAACTCCAGGTGACCACCAAGTGCTGCAGAGTGACAGCTGTAAAATCCTTGGTGGCCACAGGTTTATTAGAATGCAAAATAGTCAGAAATAGGACACGGTGAAAGCAGTCTTTTTTCTCATAAAAGATACTAGATCTCAACACAACTCTTTCATCTACAATGTCAATAAGTAAAAAGATGGGCTATTTAAAAATGGATTACTGTAATTTTGAAGATCCACTGACAGCTATTTCAGTTAAGTTTCAAAATAAATCTTTTTCTTTTAAATCAAGTGTTAAACAGAAGTAAAAAAAAATTACCTTTGATGTCCTATGTGTGAAAAGAGCTTAAGTTTTACACTGGTGTGAAATAAATATATCAAAATGCTTATCTTTTGGCAACATTTAATTATCAATATAATGGTTAAAGCCGTAAATCACTAGGTGTTATGTAAAAATATATTTAGCCCATATAGCAAAGTTACACACTAATAAAAAAAATTAGAAATGTACACTTGATTTTTCTTGCTCAAGAGCCATATTCATAAAGAAACTCTCCTCCAATTTTCCCTGTCATATTACAAAAATTTAAAAAAGAATCTCTGTAATTACTGTTTTCCAATAGATGACCCAGAAAGAGCTACCAGAACACTTTCTAGATTTTAATAAAAACAACCACAGAGTCTTTGGTAAAGTTTGAAAAAAGTGTTTTCAAAGTCAGAAGATATCTATTCCAGTTGCCAGACTGTGCCATTTGCTATTTTGTTAACATTATGCTCAATCTCTTGTGACAAAACAATTGAATGGCCAGTTGGATTGTTTAAATGCCTCCTAATGGTGTTTTTATGCTTACAGTATAAATAGTGATACCATTGCTCATTCTTAATAGTATCTATGTCAAGAGCTGCACTGTAAAACTGAAGAAGCAATATAAAATCATGTCTTGTATCCCTTTGCCACTTCCAGGTCATCCTAAACTCTCATTCAATCTTTCTTTCTTAAATCAGTGAAGAATACCAGATACTTTCATGCTCAGAAGTTAATCTGCCTCCATCTCAGGGGCTACCATCTCTGAGAAGAGCTCTGTAGTTTTCAAGGTTTGACAATTTCCATGAATTTCAAATCAGGGAGGGAGGAGCAAGGTGTAGCATGGTAATCTTTTTATTTTTATATTTGAATTTCTATTTGCAATCACACTGAGTGAAATTCTCTCTCTCTCAGTCAACATCTATATACTGTAAATCATGTTTAAATACCAAAGTGTTATTTAATGTAGCCAGAGGGGGGAGGAAGGGAAAAAAGAGAACCCATTATTGCCCTGAGTTCAGGGATATTCTTCGAGCTATGCCACAAGACTCACACAGACACGACTAGTTTTTATAATCCCCTTAGGCAATGCTGAAACTATAAACATGATGGGAATGAAATCTCACCATGTGTATCTAATGGCCCCAAAGAGAGTAACTAGAACTGGTGCTGACACAGCATTTGGCTTGAGCTAAAGGTTTAGCATACTACACAAATCCCTGTGGCTTTTAGATCATTAGAAGAGGCTGTGGTGAGAGGCTGTCCCAAAATACATGCTAGTGAGGTGTCTACTGGTGCCATAAAAAGCTTGCAAACTGAGGTGCTTTGCTCTATTTGTACAGGGCAAACAACCCTAAGAAAATACAGGTGTATGCATATGCCTAAGACTTGTTCAGATAGTAAAGGCAGAGCAAGGAACAGTGAAATGTATATTAAAGTAATATTTAAAAATGCATCAAAATAATAGAAAATGTTAAATAGAAAATGTTAATAGTTAACTATATTATCAATTAGTTAAAATTAACTAATCAATTTATTACTAATTTAAGATGAAAGTATTATAATAATACATAAAGATATATTAATGCATGACAATGTGAGGCCGTGATTGTTAGATACGTGTGTGTATATGTATCTATATCTGTACATACACATATGTGTATCTGAGTGAATATTGCTTAAATTTTATGAGACCCATTTATTTTGACACACAGTGTGAGTCCCATACAGAACTTTCCTTCCTGCTAACTGATGTAAGAATAGAAACATGCCACTGAAATGAAAAGTTACTGAGGGATACAACGAAATCAAGAGTATGAGAATCAGGCCCTGAAAAATAGATGTAGACATATATCAGAAATTCTCTCTCTTATTCTTTATATTTAAAAATTCTAGCATAAGAAACACTTTGTTACAAGTGAAAGGTATTCTGTGAAGAGAATGGTGTTCAGAAAATATAGATTAAAAAACATTAAACTTATTATAAGAATTATTTTCAGACAGGTCCTTTCTCCTTGAAAATATTTCCGCTGAATAACTTTGAGTGGATTTTCGTTCTTGTCGGATGTATACTACATGAGGAATTGCTTTTTTTCTAAAGTGAAGTTTGTCTACCTGCTAGAAAATCTAATTCATTTGAGAAATGCTCAGCAAAATTTGTCACTCAAACATTGTAATTACAAGGAAAGCAATTTATACACTAACAGACATAGACTTCAAAAAGTTTGCCTGATTTAATACTAGCATTTCTTACTTTTCTACTTTCCGATATGAGGATTTTTTTATTTCAGCCTTTCCTGTCTCCTATTTTTGACATATCTCATTGCTTTCAGTTTCTTTGTTTACCTGCTATTTTATCTTTGCTATGACATTTTGTTACTTGGGTTGCTTGAGCATTCAAGTAATAAGCCTCCCACTGTTTTTTCTTTAATAACTTCTACAATTCATGGGTTTAGGCAATATCAACCATGTCTCAGTTAACTGTAAAAGTGAGTTCTTACTTGTCCCTGCTCTCTTTGTTTAATAATGAAAGTCTAAATTCAATGCAGTCCTAAATCATGAGTTCAGGTTTTGTCCCTAAAGTCAATCAGTTTCCTTGCCAGCCATACCAGGAAATTCCTGTCAGATTGAATTATCAGTAGATTGAAGGTCAGCTGGGGTTATTACCTTGTATTCATATTATCGTGTGTGCTGCTTAGTGTTACTTAGTCTCCAGCAATTCCCCAGGCTTCAGTACATCCCGTTTGACTCAATTTGTAAGTTTCTTGATAGCCATGAAATGTTCTTAAGGAGTAGTAATTAAAGTTTGTTTCTATACTACTGATAATATTCTATATAAATGAAAGATATGATAATTCAGAGAATGAGTGTACAATTGTGTACATAATTTAAATGCTCTAAGACATAGCTAAGAGGAATTCAATAGAAGTGTTGAAAATTACCCAACACATATGTAATTTTCTATTGTACATGCACAGTGACCCCATTCACATGTACATGTACAACTGTACCTATTTTTCAAAAAAGGAATGCAGCATTTTTAATATTTGTAACCTTACAAAAATGCCCAAAACCAGCGCTTTGGAGATCTGAGGTACCTTCCCTCTTTCCTGTGAAGGTTCCCCTACTGAGATCCTATATGTGATCAGTGTCTATGGTGGTAAAAAAGTGTCTAGAAAGATAGATGGCTGACTGAATTTCCTGAAAATGAAGGGATCCACAGGAAGTGTAAAGAGCCTGCTGCTTCCAGTACAGCACATACCAGCTCATCTTGTAGTTGTCATGAACCAGAATGAAGAGGCTACAATATGGGTACAGGCAAGGCTGAGAATTTCAGAGAAGAAGTTCTTGTGTCACACTATTGAAAGTATCTAAAGTGTCCTAAATTTCAGCTAAGACAAGCCATCTTTCAGAATCAGCCTCCTCTCTAATAGGTGTAGATATTCATTATGCATCTTGTCCATTCTGAGGATTGAATAGGGCCTGTTTAAACTCGTATTTCTGTGTAATTGCTGTCAATATTTATTAAACGTCATTGCAAAAACAGAGCAGAGCAGGGAAATCAGCCTCACTGGTGACAGCCTGAATTAAATAGAAAGAAGTAGCAGCCAGCTTTATGCTGTATTTCTCATTGAAGACTGGGCTTTAATTTAAATGCTGTGAACAATTTGGATGATCTCTAAAACAATGGCAACATAGCTGTTGAAAATTCAAATATGTTCCACAATTTCATATTTTTATTATATTACCCTAATTTGAACCATATAGCCCAGCTTCTTCCCCTTCCTTCTGAGAGTTTATGGAATCAGACCATACTGATAAAAAGACAAAATGGCCATTTAAGAGAAGATGAGAATTTTTTCTGGAAAACATTTCTGCTGTCATTGTCTACTGCAGCCACAAGATTATGCTTTTGGGAAGCAATGCTCTGCAGAGCTCTTATCTCAGGAGAACCACAAGAACCAAAGCTGATCTATGTGAGTTTCTTTCTTTTTGCCTCTGCACACCAGCACTGAGGGTTTCTATCTTATCTTCCTCCTTTCTAAGAATATTCCTTTGAGCAAGTTTTATCTTAGATGATGCTTCTGTAAAAATGCTATGGTGCACCATTAATGAAACAGCTGTTATTTTCTTAAGTTCTCTCAGCTCATGCTGCTTCATGCCACCTCAATTGATTCTCAATTACATATGGAGAGGGACAGCTGTGGTCTTTAAAAATTCCTGCTTTTGAATCCAGTGCTGCCTATGACTGTTTCAACTGTCACTTTTTTCAACCACCTAAATCTTTTCAACAGTTGTTCAAAATTTCATCGTGGAAGTTGTTCGAATTTCCAATGGTATTCAAATATTTCCTCTTGAAATTTTTTAACAAGTTTGGTCATTTTGCTCTAAAATTCTATATGTCTCATAGTAGCTCCTCTTTTGGAAAGCTCTTGAGTTCCTTAAAAATTTCAAGTGTCATTAATTGATAAACTTTTGCTAGAGATCTGGTAACAACCAATAGTCTGTGACAGCAAATACACTGCCGGAGAGGTCCTGTTCTATCTCTCAACAGTATGCCCTAGTATGTCCATGAAATAGTAAATATTAATTGTATTTTCTGGGTAAACTGAGCTGAGAAACCTTAAGAGACTTTATCAAGAACACGAAATGAGTCTGTCCTAATTTTAGGACTACATGCATATCTTAGTTCTCTGAATTAAACCTTAGTTACAGTCCATCTGTTCTGAGAAGAGGGCCTTGGAAAGCTAGGTCAGTAAGAACTTTTGAACTCAAATGGCAAATAGATGATCACCAAGTCTCAGCTAAGTTCCAAATCCAGAGGTTTTATTGCAAATTTCGGTGCATAGGAAAAAAGGAAAATGCATGCATTTTGGATCGTAAGAAAAGTTAATAAATCTGGAAGCTAGAGAAGAACAGGTTTGATTTTCAAATATTTTGGATGCACACTGCAATCACAGGGAGACAACTGAAGTAGAATTGGATTAGGTGATTACAGAAAGCTATTTTTTTGTTTATTAAGGATAAATGGTCCAAAGACAGGGTTGGAAGGAACTTCAGGATGTCATTCAGTTCATCCATCTTGAACAATGCAAAATTGATAAAACTGCACTACATAATAAACAGTTAAGTTTTTTCTTAAAGATAGTTAGCAAAGGAAAACTCACATCCTTTCTGGTCTGTCTCACAAGGTTTTAATTCTACTGCATCACTGGAATCAAAAAAAAGGAAGTAAAGGGCTTTTGAGAAGAGGAGAGGGACTCTCTCCATATAGCTATGTCAGTTAAATTTCATGCATAATCACTAAGGAAAGTTATCCTTCTTGTGCCTTAATTAAATAACCCTTAAGGATGAAGTACCATGAGGGACAAGGTCATGGTGAAAACTGTAATTATTTCCTAGAGCTATTGATTTTATGCTAATGACTTTAAATGATGCATATAACTTGCATCTAATAATCTTACCTCGAACGACAGGTGCTATTTTGGGCTTTCTGTATCGCTTGGGAGAGGGCTTGTTTGGACATATTTCACCCCGAGTGTCTACATTGGTTTGAGCAAAGGTTGGTGTGTGGGAGAGACAGCTCAATATCATGTCAAAGTTTTTACTTTTTGTTAGGGCAACTAAAGTTGGAGAGGATGGAGAGGAGAGAAACTAAAAGAAGTGAAAAGAAGGAGATAATGTGTAAAACAAGCCAGAGCAGGATATCTCTGCTACACATTGAGTATGAAAGGGTTTTGAAATCAAGATTCCTGTGGATGAAACAGTTTCTCCTAAAAAATTCCCAAGAAAAGAGTTTATCCCTTAGGTATCATATGTAGTGATCCTTTTCTTTGTGTGTCTTCTAAGGCCTAGCCATGGAAAAATATATTTATCTAAATACAACAGTATATTTTATCTTCTTGATGTTTATCTTCATGACTTAAAAACCATCAGCTGGGCATATATTCTCCAAAAATTGTGTGTTTCACAGACTTTAAGGTTCATGAAAAAGACAAGAAATCTGTGTGTTGTGAATGCACTGATTTTGTATTCCTCAGTCTTTCCTGTTATCCATAATTTAGATGAGCACCATGCTGATATTATAAATTATTTTACACTCTTATTGTTTATCAGGAAAAACTATAAATCTGGGTATTCTACTTTAGAAAAGCAAGTTGTTTTTTTTTTTTCCCAGAAGAGGTTCAAGAGATTCTCTGGAAGTGTTCATGTTGTTATAGTTTGTGTACGTCACAGATCCCATCTAGATTTCCATACAAACTAGATTTTCCTACTAAACTGCTTTTGTTACGTCATCTTTTCATGTGCCCAGGTAATAACCACTTATGTGGAATCTTCGGTAGGGAAGAAAAAACCCCAAAAATAAAAGAGACCCATAAAACAAAGGATCTTAATTTCACATTTACCAACCTGCACCAAAACATTACAAGATGAGCAGTGTACCAATATTCAATCATTTACTGGCTGTCCTGGCTAACTGAGGAGGTTCCAGCTGTCTGCAAATTTGACACTCATCTACAAGCAGGGCTGGAAGGAGGATCCAGGGAACTCCAGGCCTGTCAGCCTCACCTTGGTGCCCAGGAAAGTTAAGGAACAGATTCTCTTTAGTGTCATCTCTTGGCATAGGCAGAACAGGGGATCAGGCCCAGCCAGCATGGATTCATGAAATACAGGTCCTGCTTGACCAACCTGATCTCCTTCGATGACAAGGATCCAGAAAACACAGGTTACTTCCAGATTTACGGTAGATACTCTGCCTTCCTTAGCAGTGGGTGAAAGAATTAGCTAGACCAACTGAGTGGAACTTTCTCACTTTCTGAAAGATTCAACTTGGCTGCAACAGATGGAACAGGCTAGCAAGCAGTAGCAAGGACAAATTTTGTTCAGTTGCAGCTTCTGTTGTGCCCATTGGAAGGACTAATATAGACTTTGGCCACTGTATCTGTCAATCTCACACTTCTCACTGTTTCATAAGTCAAAAGAAAGGAAGTAAGTAAAAGAAGCAGGTAAAAAGAAAACATTTTGGAAAATAATGAGAATGGGAGAAGAAAGCACTTGAAATAGTGAGAATTACTCCAATACACTGATTACTTACCTGACAGGGTTTTATCACAAGATGGTCTTCACACACAGATGTTACAGCTCAAAATATTTTTAGTATCATTTGGGCTTTACTTGTTTTTTCTTTCCTGCACTGCCCACATTTCAGTGTCTGTAAATCTCTCTTTAATCACATAGTACTTAGTGTCTCCTCTGCCATTCTCACTAATCATCACCTCTGATTATTAATGGCACCAGGTTTCCCTATGATTTGCCCTTTGTGGCCAGCTACTTTTAATTTGGTCGGCAGCAACTGCAAAACCATTAGAGGCCAATTACAGAGGAGAATGATGCTTGGCAATAGACCTGGAGGTGTATTTTTTTGGTGATTTTAAAAATAATTTTACTATTATTCTTTGTTAAAACTATGGAACACAAAGATTTCCAGTTTGGGAAATAATTTAGAAATATTACCACTTCACTCTGATTTAGTCTGCTATTAGAATGAAAAAATTTCCAAACTCAAAAGATTTTAAATTAAACTTTTAAAACTGATGATTGGAAACCCAACAGGCTGAACTGCAATTCTAGACATGTATTCGACACCTATTATGATAATTTATTTACACGAGTAATACTGCTGCAGTGTTTATGTGAATAAGTGTTAATCAAATGTTTTGAAAGGAACTGTTCATAAACAATCATGAGACTTTCATTACTAGATTAGATTGCTACTAATCTTTGTTGCATAGTGTCTGCTAAAACCCAAGAAGATAATCTTAGGAAACAACATGGTGAGAATTACATATTAGTTCTCACAGAAGTTTAGCCATTTGTATTATAAAACTGTTATTTAGTATCTAAACAGAATGGCAATGCTGCATTGTAATTTCAGACAAGGACAGAAACTGCAGAGAAATTTACTTGAGTTCTACTCCTGGTTTTTCTGAATGTCCTATATCAGTAAATATAGATGTAGCAAAATGCATGCAGTGAAGAAAAGGGCAGATCACCTTTACTAAGCACGAGTGGACAGGTAGGTCAGTGATTCTTTATTTCACTGTAAACTCGCATCCCAGGTAGAACTGCATCAACCACATAAATATTAATTAAGCATTGAAAGAAGGAGATAAGGATTAATTTAGTACTGAAAGAATATAATTCTAAATGATAGATCTTCACTCATGCCTCCAACAGCTTTTCTTGGAAGCGAAAAACCACTAGTCTTTTGCTTTAAAAGTGTTGGACTTCCTTTTTGCTTCAGAAGTGCAATTCCTAGCAGTCTACTCCCTTGTGTATACCCACACAAAGTCTTCATTTTTATGCTGAAAGAAGGTACTGAAATGAAGATGCTGAAATATTTTCTGTTAATTGTTTCATAGATATTTCTGTGGTATGGTATTTTCTAAGGTCAAGCCTGAAAGTCTTATAACCACCACCACTACAACTAGGGAGTGAAATACTGCCACTTCTTTCCTTTCTTTCACTGGAAATTAACTTTGATCTATTCTTTCTAATTCTTGTTATCTGTTACCACTACTAGTCAAGGGAATGACTGGCCTTCTCTCAGAAACACCAGTCATATGTCAAGGCTTAATGACAGCTGATTCTAAAGAGCAATTGTCCATTTTGGAGGGTATGAAGAACCAGCAATAATTGATAAGGTTGCAGGAAGAAGCCAAGATTCAGTAAGATGATTTTGAACCAGATTTTCTGGGAGGTGGTTCTAAGAGAGCCTGTAATAATTCATTGTTAGTGTTCTCAAGAAAAAAACGTGTCATCTTTGCCTACACACTGCATGCCTGAAGCTGTAATTCTGAGTAAAATTCTTAATAAATTCTCAGTAATTCTAAGTGAAATAAGCAATCTCTTAGAAGGCAAGTCAATAACATCACGTATCACTTGCGTTAAATTTTTATCAGTCTCTGCGAAAAAAACACTGTAAATGAGATCAAACAATGATCTGATAATCTGATTTCCTCATACCAAGGGAGAAAATTGTCTGCCACGTAGGAGCCAAGAGTAAATCTGTGGCTGTTACAATCTAAAGTAAGATGACACTTTTAGAAAGAGGATATTAACATTCATCAGTTGATGGTAGCAGATCATGTAAGTTCTTGGGCACTCAAGTAAGTTCTTGGGCACTCAATAAACCTCAAAGACATTGAGAAACTATGAAATAACCTTGTGTATATGATAGGAGATATTGATCTCTTTATCTGAAATATTACAAGCAAAATTTCTAATACAGATTATATAAAGATTTTAAAAGTCTGAAGGGTAGTGAGAACATTTTCCATACCTAAAGGACATTACAATTGTGACTTCTTATGTATGTAGGATGACGTTTTTCAATTCTGTCCTAATAGTGCCAAACTGATGACCTTGAAAACTCTGTGCTCTAAGCACTCCTTTGCTGAACACTACAGAACAGACAGAATTACTGAAGGCTTCATTTGAACTGCAGCACCATTTGTCTGAACGTTCAGCCTCCAGGGATATGCTCGAAGTAGCAGTGGTGCACATTCATAAGGATGTCACTTTTGGTAGCAATTTTTATGAGAATGCCTGAGGAACTAGTTCATTTCATGTAAACTACTAAAAAGATCTCTGACAGATCTTTTCAAAGGATCTCTGACTACTTTTATGGATTTGAATATATTAGCAGAGGAAGAGTCATGTTACCTAGAAGGACATTAGACAGCACAGAATATAGATTACTCCTTTCTGAAAATTACCAATACATTCTTGTGATATATAACCCATTGACTAATTTTTGAGTATTCGAAGCAGGACACTGACTTAACTGAAGAATTCTCAGTGCACTAAAGTACATGAATCTTTAAAAGAATTCTGTCAAGAAATGTAACCACCAAAATTCTGACTCATGTTAAAAAATAAATGAAGATGTGGGCCATTGCTCACAAAATCCATTATAAATTGAAATGCTTCCCACTTTGCTTGAACTATGAATAAAAGTGGGGAGATTTTTAACTTTGAATCAAATTTTAGTAGCTTTACAAACTTGTCTGAAAGTGAAACAGAATATACATAGTGTATTTGGCCAGGTCCATCTCACTGAACATCTAATTTACTCATTCTGGTGTGATATAAATAATAAAATATGAATAACCTTTTTAAAGCTTTTTTTATTTCAAGAAATATTTTTATCAGTGCTTCTTTTGAACACATCAGATCTTCTATTGATAAATAAGTCTAATTTAAATCAAGAAAATCGAAATAGAAGCTTCTGCTCTACCTAAAATTATTGTTTTGCATGTTTGTCACAAGTTTTTCAGTAGAATTGATACAAAACTTGAATTCTTCAGCTGAGATTCAAAATTCAATTGAGTGTAACAAAGAAGAGATAATTTAAACTTTTCTTGTGACTAAAATTTCAAGAAGATAAAATGCAGATTTTGTTTTTGAAAGTAAAAGCTCAATGGACATGTTTGAGAAACTCCAACATTAACTTTCTATATTGTCAATGGCTCTGGCAAAGGGTTGCTGATATAATTTAGAAACACTACAACTTAAACACACAAATTGTGGTTTGATCAAAATGAAGAGATTTAGTGCATTTAAGGAGTAATCTGATGTAGAACACTTCTTCACTCCATTCAGTTAAGTATGATTTCCCCTTCACATACGCATGCTGACTGCATAAAAATTAAATTGACTAAATTTAATTTTTGATCCACCTGACCTACTGACCATATTTCCAGCGAGAATTGCCAGGAGAAACAGTCAATATTTTGATGACTCACAAACAAATACACAACTGGACAACTTTTGGAAAGGTATTTATTTTTTAATTTCTTCATTTTTTCCTGATCAGGAAGTCTCTAGCATATACTCACTACAACTGCATCCACATTTTTCTGCCTGCTAATCTTGATCTGCAAAGTCTGCAAAGTAGCAAAATCTTGAGCTCTCCAGCTTCACAGAAAATCCAGGTTTGATTTATTTCCTTATTTGGATTTCTTTCTTCATTATTCCAGCAGTTTTGTTTATTAATGTGGTACCTGACAGAACATTAATATCTCACACTAGTAGATAGATTTGTCGATAATGAAAGGATCAATGGACTGAGGGTGCAGGCTGGTTGAGGTGTCAAACCTTTTTAGTATTGCTGATATTCTTCTGAAAATCCAAACTATAAAGTCGAAAGTACAGAGAGCTACATCAAAGAATTTTAATTGCAGTCAGATTGGTAATAGAATTGCCCTCTCCTGGGTATTCTTAGAAGCTGAATACACGTTTTTTCAAAGCCAGCAGCTGCACTTCAGTTGTTTCACCAAATCAATTAGGAGGCTCAGCAGAGCGTGGCTTAACATCTATCAGAGGAGTACTAGTATACCAACACTTGTCTGGCACAAGAAGCCACTTTGGCTGAAGAAATGGTAACATATTTAAACACTGGATCATCAGAATGTGCAAATGAAAAATGGAGCATTAGTGCCAATGTGTAGGGACCAAAGAAGTCTAATTCTCCATTAAAAGTGGCTTGTTAACATAACACATATTGATTTTACAAGAGGCAGAACTTGAAGCAGAACCAGATCAGCTCTTCTTCAAGAGTCAGTTTACATGTCTAACAAAGAGAAATATCTGGTGTGCACTGGGAACAAAATAGGCAGTGCTGAGAAGACACAATATATTCTTTCAAATACAGAGGAAACTGATGTAGTAAATAAGTCAATAATGGAATGCATTGATAAATTTAGAACTCGTTCTATGAAAACTAGATAAATCATAGGAAAGAGATTGTAAGAACCTTGGAGAACATTGTCTCTCCTCACTCAGAAGGTTGGGCCTATATCACTCCTGAGACACATCCTTCTACTTGTTATTTGAAGCCTCTCATGGTCTGCAAGCACACTACACTAGTGCTCACTATCCTTACCATTGGAATGTCTATCACCATAGACCACACAGTCATGTTAACTCATGACTATATTTGTGATAGACATGACTTTATGTACAGCTACCTCACACTCAGTGAGAGGCTCATATTCCATTTCTCTCATCACCGATTCAGGTACTGTACTTATGATTATTTTCAATGACCTTTGTTTTTTCCCCTTATCTACTTTCTTCTTAAAATCTGTTATGCAGAATTAGTCAGGACTCTTGAACAGACAGGTTTACAAGGATAGAGAGGGTTCAAATCATTGCTTCATACATGTAACATATTATCTGTCTTTAAACTTCCTAGTAGGATTATTGGGCTTTGCAGTATCATGGTACTGTTGGCCCATAGTTAATATCTGAACTACTATAATCCATATATTGTGTCTACGGAATTGCTGCCCACCTCATCCCTCTGCAATAGCATTAGCTGAAACATGCTACACTGTGTGTCACACACTTCTGTTTTCAGAATGCATTGTCAGGCTGCAAAAAAACTTTGACTGCTTGCCCTTTGGTGACTACCTTGGTAATGTTTACATGGGAAAAAAATATCAAATAGGTCTTCTTATGATAACTAGTCAAAACTGAATGTCTAAATCCTTATTGCTGATCCATTTCAAAGGATTAATTTGGCTTTCAAAAAATATTTAGCTTTGGGAATCAACTAATTTCTTCAAATTTTACTTTGATCATGGTTTTTGTACAGAAATGGTGGGGGTATAAAGAAAACCTTCTGCATTCTCTGTACAGAAGCATTGTTAAACTGGGAGAAATGTGGAACTAATAAGGCTGTACTTTAGAAATAGTTTGACAGAGAGGCATTGAGTTTTTAAGTTGCCAGATCAAGAACTGAAATGAAAGGTATTTCCTATATGCACAAATGACAGGAGTGACTCAGACTCTCTTTTGATGAACTATCCTGATCAATTCCTACTTATATTTAGTGTTCTTCCTTCAAGAGAAAGATATAGTTGGAGAACAGATTTTTTCAGTGTTGCATGCTATGTGTGAGAGTCTTTACACACTGTGTCCCTCTTTGCCCGTGCTGACTTGATTCCTTGATTGTAAACCACTTGCAGACAATAACATGTGGTAACATAGTCAATAGACATGATTGTGGTTGCAGTTAGCTGCCAGAGGCTGGGATAGTAAATACACATGACAGGAAGGAATGTAAGTACTCAGAACAGATTAACTGAAACATAAATTAAGGAGGCAGTACAAATGAAAATACTATATTAAGGAAAGAACTAGGAGCTCATTTAACAGTAGCTGATTTTAAGAGTGCTTCGGGTAGAACACAGAAATAAAGAAAAAAGAAAGAGGAGGGTTCTCCAGTGATCAGATGGGGCATGAAGCATAGTGGGGGAAAAAACACTATCAAGTTAAATTTGTGCCAAGAAAGCAGCATTCCACTTGTGTTAGAACCTCACAAATGATACTTTTTTCCTTAAGATATTTGAACTTGATGTCATTGCTGCATCCAGTTTACTACTTACTCTTTTCTTATAAACAATAAGCTTCAAGTTATATGTTGATTTGAAATTCATTCAAAGTCTTGTCAAATTAAATAGCTAATTTTTTCCCCTTTTTCTTATTCCAGATCTAGTACTGTCTATAACAACATGAAGAAATTATAATATCAATTTGAAAATAAATTATTTTGAAAAATAAAATCACATATTTCCCCTTTTGTTTTGAGCTAGAGCATGACTTTGGATCATAAGAAGAAAACTAGGATACTTCTTTCATTGCTTTATTGCAAAGTCTGTCTTAAAGACTTCTGATAGAAATGTGAAATTTGTCAACACTTATGTTCGTCTTTGCAGCAGCTTATTATTGCTGCTGCTCCTCTTGGCATTTTTAATGTTATCATGTTCCAAACATTCCAGAGCTTAAAAGTAAAGGTGATTTTCTAAATACAGTGGTTTAGTAATTCCTTCCTTGATTTTCTGCAGCAACCTACTGAGAATGACAAGTCATTGACAGAGAAGATTCTTGCAAGCCGAAACTTTTCCTCCTGTTAAATCTTTCTCATGGCTCAGTCTAGACACAATATTTTAGAACTTTTTCATGAGCAGTGTGTATAAAATGGAGATTGAGTCAAAGGGAACAGCAGTACAAAGGCCATGCACTTTTGCAATGACAAGTATTTATTTAGCTGTCAATATAAAGTGCTGCTTTTGTTCTCTTTCTTCTCTGAGGCTACAGCAGAAGAGGTACGGAATGAATGGAATCAGTTCATAGTCTGGGCGTAGTGTATTTAGACTAAATAAATGTAAACAGTAGGAGGCAGATGAGAGATGTATTAGCCTAAATAAAAATCATATAGTAGGATGAATTTTTATGGCATCAAACTCTACTTTAGGAAAATAAAGTTAATTTTTTTTCTTTGTAGTGGGTTAACCCAGGTGGGATGCCAGACACTCCCCTAAGCCACTCTCTCACTCTCCCTCAAAAGAAGGGGGAAGAAAACAAGAAAAAGCTCATTGTTCATGATAGGGACAATGAGATCAGTTACCACTTGCCCAGGCTAAACAGACTTGACTTGAGGAAAATCAGTTCAATTTCTTGACATTTAAACATATAATAGGACAGTGAGAAAAAAAAAAAGACAAAACTAAACCCACTCTTTTCCCTACTTCTCCCTAGGCTCAACTTCACTCCTTTATTCCCAACTCTTCTATTTTCTCAGCCCCAAGTGGCACAGTGGCATGAGGATTAGGGACTAGAGTTAGTTCATAACAATCTTTGCTGTTCTTTCTTCCACGTGCGCTTCCCTGCTGCAGCGTGGAGTCCCTCCCACAGGATGCAATGCTTCACAAACTGCTCCAGTGTGGATCTTTCTTCAAGAACTGTGCTAGCATGAGTCCTTTCCGTGAAGTGCTGCTTATCAGCAACACCCTGTTCCAGCATGGATGCTCTCTGGGCCAGAGAGCTCTGTGGGCTCCTCTGCATGGGATGGCTCCTCTGCATGGGCTGCAGTTGATTCCAGAAATAAGTTTTGATGTGGGCTTCAGCATCATTCAGTCCTCACCGTGGTCTTCTCCACGGGCTGCAGGGGAATCTTCTTTCTTCTCCTTCACTGACTTGGTGTCTGCAGAGCTGTTTC
The DNA here is from genome assembly GCA_013400175.1 of Phainopepla nitens. Classification (NCBI taxonomy): domain Eukaryota; kingdom Metazoa; phylum Chordata; class Aves; order Passeriformes; family Bombycillidae; genus Phainopepla; species Phainopepla nitens. Next base: position 432,952 of record VXBQ01007757.1, read on the forward strand.
TCTCATATTTTTTCTCACTCCTTTCTCCCACAGTTGCTTGGCAGCACTTTTTAATCTTTCTAAAATATGTTATCACTGAGGAGCCACCAGTATCAGTGATAGGCTCAGCTTTGGGGACCTAGATGGGAGAACTGATCCTGACTGACACACAGAAAGCAGCACCACTGCACCCCTCCTACCAAAGCCTTGCTACATAAATCAAATATAATCTTGGAAAAATTCTTATATTTCAGGTCTTACTGAATTGATATTAAAACTTCTTCTCTGCTTTTTAAGATATTTATGGAATTAGGAAGAAGATGTCCATATACTAACCAAGAAGAAACAAATTACTTTTACAATGACACAGGGATTAAAAAGGAACATTACTTATTTTCCTGGTGACTGCAGATAAATTGTTAGGGCAGTTAAACCTTTTTATTTAAAACACCTGTCAAATTGTATTGCTATCTTACTCTGTTTATAAGAACTATTTCAAGTAAAAAACTGCAAAAATTGGTTGCTACAGGCAAAATTTCTACTCATTTAATATTTTTCCACTTGAGATATGGACAACACAAGCAATAAATGCAGGCCTTTTAATTACTTTTATTGCTTAGGGTTTTTTGCTTTTCAAAAGTAATAATTGAAACTTTTTTGATTCCTTTTAGCTTTCATTTGCTTCAAAAGGTTAAAAAAAATACAACCCAAAGGCTACTGGGTTCTTCATTTCTTCTGCCTGAATGATATAATCACTATGTGCCACCCCAAGGTTTAAGGAAGCAGATGCAGTAGTTTCCATACAAGCTTTTACAGCTCTGAACCAGGAGGCAACAAACAGTGTTGACAGGACAGGTCAAGTCTCTGAAACATGTAGAACTTACCCTTGAGCACTGCAGCCAAATATAGAAAGAACTTACATATTTGACAGTTATTTTTAAAGATTCTTTTAATGTGAGTCTTGTTACCTTTGAAAGAAGATAAAAAGCACAGACAGACAGATGCATGCGCAAAAAAAAAAAAAAATCTTTGTCCTCCACTGGACTTCTAAAACTGACACCATGCTTTGCAAAACATCAATGCAACAACTGTTTGTGTGAATAATATTGATACAGAATGTGTCTACTGAGGTTGTTAAAGAAGGATATGTCAGAGTTAAGAGATGAATCATTCCAGTTCTCTAAGACAAGTGATTCTAAAGAAATTCACCATATTCCACATTGCACGTGTTCCACGAGTTTATGCTGTCAAGAGAAACCGTGAATGTGCAGGTCTATAACTTCATTTGTTTCTTATGCAAATTGAGGACAACACATCCTAGCAGTGCATGCCAAAGTGAGGACTCAGACAGACATGGAGTTTTGCTGACTTTACCCAGGCTCCACTGAGCGTGGCTTTTGGGCTTCCATAACACAGCAGCTCCCTGTCGGCATCCCATAGGACACGATTTTGCAGTCTTGTTATTTGCCGTGCTAAACATGTGATTTCATTTGCTTAATAGCTAAAGCTGTTTGTGCATTAATGTTGTGTGATTTTCTAACCATACTGGGAGAATTCAGACTTCTGAAAATTCTAGGCACTGTTTTTTTGCATAGGTTCATGAGCATCTCCCAGGCACTCACTGCATTTGTGTGCATCTGCTCCTTTCCTAACTGAATTACTAAAAACCTTCAAGACTGAGAGAATTAAATATTCTTAAGATGTCAGTATAAACACAATGAAGGAAATGCTTGAGAAGAATTGTAAGCCGTAATTTTTTTTTTTTTTTGAGGCTCCTCCTGTAGTAAGCATTTTGCAGAATAAACAGAGTCATGGTTCTTGCCCCAAGGAACCCTGTATGTTTTATAGTCTGAACAAGAAATGAGGCAAGGATAGAATCAGCACATTTAAATAATATTTTGCCTTCAACCCTACTGTTCACTAAGGCAATTAAGTCAGTTTTTTTTTTAAGACAATAAAAACATAGTACCAGGGTTTTTTTCTATCCTTAGCTAAGCTGCAAACTTGTAAGTATTTTAGGAACATGTATATGAGAATAGCCTCCAGATATGAAGGCTGTTAACAAGCTGACATGGAACACTTCTGCTTCTACATGATACAAGTGGAAGCTCTGCACCGGGTTTGCAAGAATATGGATACATTTGGAAAAAATACATTACAGAAGATGTAAGTATGACCAAGAAAAAGGCATTAAAATGATAGTTAAGCCAACTGAGACATCCACTGAATTAATTAAGTATTTTATTATGGTGAAGCTAGAAACCCTATATGGGGCTATCCTACTTGAAGTGTCACAACAAAGAGAATATGTTAAAAAAAAGCCAGCATGTACACTAAATTTTCAAGATGATCATGCTGGGTTAATCTCAAATACAGACATATTGTAAAAGGGCATTTTTGAATGCCCTTCTGATTAAAGAATTAAGTATGTGAAAATGCCTTTCTCCGGCAAACCATGTCTATACCCTGTATTTAATCTGACCTATTTTCTTTAGCATTGGAAGTATATTTTCAATAATATTTACACAGGTTAACAACTAGAGATTTATTTATAAATTCTATTTTATTTTCATCTAAGAAAAACTCAACAAAACTGTAGACTGAAATATAGCTGGAGTCTTTTAGGTTTCTGTTTATATGACTATTACAAGAAAAAAAAGTATGAATTTATTGTTTGAAAAACATGAAGAGATGATGAAGTTGCTTAATTTCTAGGTACTCTGTGGAGAGAACCTGAACTACTACAAAGCAACCAGCTTTACATGACAAAATGAGCAATTGTTTCACTTCATGTGCCACGGAACCAGGGAGATGCCATACTGATTAGGCTGACTCTCTAGCCATGGAAATACTTTGAAAACTGCATTAGATCAGGACCTACACAGAAAGATCATTAGCCTTGTATATCTGGACAGTTTCTGGGGGTTAATTTTTATGGAATTATGATGAGATGTTTCAGCAGAAGCTGAATCTGCACTATGTTTAAGAGCTGATGAGAGAACTATCCTCAGTAAATTTCTCTTATCCTGTCTTTAGCTCACTTTCTGGAACCTAGGAACCTGGGGTGATGGGTTCCACAGATTAATATCACACCAGAAAGCACTCTTCTGCCTTTTCCATAGAGCAGTTTCCTGACAATTTCCCAGACAGCACTCTAGTTCTTGTGCTGCTGTTTTATTTTCTGCTTTCCTTTTATGATTTGTAGGCATCTAGGACAAAGCCCATTCCAGCTGTCTCTTTTCCAAATTGAGAAGCATTATTTAGTCATTCCTTGTATGGTAGCTCTTTCCTATCAGAGTTATTCCTATTATCCTCACCTCTGTCATATTTGATTTTACCATAGTTTTTAAGATGACATACCAGAACTGAATGAATACTCAGCATATGAAAAAATCATGTAAAAATATATCTACTCCAATGTTCTTCTTTGTTAGAGCTTTCTTCCTAAAAATACTATGACTTGAAAAATCAGAGCATGGCATTTTTTCAGAATAAAAGCCACATATAAAGTGATGTTACATTTGGTCACTTATTTTAAAACTAGACACTTAGGTAGCCACAAGGGAATTTAAAAAGGCCTTACCATTGTGAAAATTTATCCTTTTTTCATTTCATTGCCCTCTTGAGTTTGTGCAAATAGCCTATGGACTTTGTGACTTTGTGAATGGTTGCTGTGATGTACTTGAGACGTTAAGTCTGAAGCCTAATGAAAATGTAAGTAAAATTGTTACACTACTCAAAATGTGCCACTTTAGTAGAAATACTGACATGCTTTGGTAATACGAAAGAAGATAGTACACAAATCAATACTCCCCATTCTTCAAGTTCCATTGTAAGCATAAGATTTTAAAAGGCTCTACTCCAGTGTTTTAAATTTAATTTAAAATGTCTGTTTAATTTAAAATGTCTGTGATTTATTTTTGATAGGTTACACAGGCGTCCTGCTACAGTTAATTTTTTGACGTCTGCTAGCATTTTGTTGGTTTTAATATCTGTATAGAAACCTCTATTTTTTTGTAAGTATTGCAAAGGAAAGTGTTCATTACTAAAGTCTTTCTGTAAAACAGAACAGATTATAAAACCAACATCAGTGGCATTACTTCACAAATGCTGTGGACATTAATTATACAACAGTGATATGTAAGGTCTTGGGCAACAATATCTTCTGACACCAAGCAGCTAATTTATTCATGAATACTATTAAAGTATAGGCATATTGTTCTGATTTTCCTCTTCTTTATTTTGTAATCCCAACATCTAATTTTGAGCATCTGTGACATAGCAGTTGTTTGTGTCAGAGAGGAATAGAAGGGAGAGCAGCTATCAGCACCACGACACTGAGCATTGAGAATGCGGTCTCTGATGAAAACATACTGAAAGGCCATTTCACAGAGACACTGCCAATGGATTTTTTTATGCCACCATTACTGCCAAAGTACACTGCAACCCATCAACTTATTTCATATTGAGTTGTCTGTAGACCCAGTGTGGTATGCCAGATATGATTCAGCTGGCTGCATTCACGTAATGTTAGATATATGTGTTTCAGCAGAATAAAATAAAATGTCAAGCTGATATTTCAAACAAACTTTTGTCTTTTCAGTGAAAACCATTTTATCAATTAATTTCAGGTATTAGGCTGCTGCAAAAATTTTTTCAGCTGCAATTTACTTAAAATTATTGATCATGAACATTAAATACTTGACATGTGTGTGTAGTGAGTAAAAATGAACAGTTTCTGAGACAATTTTGCAGGACAGCTGTGTATCTGTATTGAAATGTAATTAACTGGCTTATAGAAAAAACCCCAGTCTTTGATTATAAATGTTACATTTGATATAAAAAGATCCTAAACTAGGAGTTTCCCTTCTATTTGTTAAGATCAAATGCGAACTGTACAGCTCTCTTAAATTTTATCGAGTAATGCCCCTGTCAGTGGTGTCTTGCTTCAGTAAATGAAGATGGGCACTGACAGAAGACTCAAGCTTGGACAGAAAAGATTTTTTAAGCTGCATTAGATCATCTGCATCCATCATTCCAAACTTAGGCCATCCTTGTCTCGACTGTCAGTCCAGGCCAATATGTTTGTCTGACCTCAGCAGATTGCCTGCTGTCTCACTAGCAAAGTATTCCTAATACTGAGCCTTTCCTCCCCTTTTATTTCTCATATGCTTGTAGGGTCTAGGAGTAATCCTTCACCTCTTGTGTTTTTCCTCTATCAGTCTCTTCTCACCCTACTCTGCATAACAGAAGTGCTCTGCATTTTTAATATGTGCTTATAATGAAATCCAGTGAAATTAATTTATGAAGTGGTCTTTAGCTAATCTCAGACTGAGAGAGTTATCATGGGATGCTCTTGACCTTTCCATTTTAGAGAATAATTCACAGCTGGGCACTTGGATTCAAGTTCTGTTTAGCAGGAGAAGAATGAAAAAGCTCACTGGACTTACAGCATCAAAATGTTGGTCAGCGTTTTGTCCCAAAAGCTATTTCCAGGATTTAGGGTATTTATTATTTTGTTTGCTTGTTTGTTTGTTGTTTTCAGGGGAAATGTTGTTGTTGTTGTCGGTTTTGTTTATTTGCTTTATTTTTGGGGTTTTTGTAGTCTGAAGTTATTGTTATTGTTTACTTGGTTGTCCTTGGTTGATTTTTGAACTGGTTTGGGTTTTTGTGGTGGTCAGGTTTTCTATCTCCCCTACAAAGTCATATGCACAGTTCAGGCTGGATTAAAATATTGTTTGTTTCTATGTGCTCCTTTTCTCTTCTCATCCAGACATAATGTCTCCGTCACATTCACCTTTTGACAAGTGTTCAAGTCAAGTCCTTCTGTCTAGATTTTTGTATTCTTATGTTTGCATAAGGATAGGAGCAGAGTGTTTCTATTTCAGTAAGGAAATACCTAAATTTAACAGTCTCTGCAAAATTTAAGCCCTTTCATTACCTAATGGGTAATTAGACTCCTGAGCAGAACAACTGAAGTAAGGCACCAGGCTGATTCTGAAGAATCACTCAAACCCAAAGGAACTGCATTACCTAGATGTCTGCTAAGAGAATTCCAGACCCTAATTGTGTATAATTCTTTGCAGAACTACAGAGTGTCTGTCGCACATGTCACAGTTAAGAAAGTGATGGTTTAGATAAAATAAATTAATTACCTGTTGTGAACACATTATTTTATAGAAACAGACTCAAAATCTCATTTCTTTCAATAAAATTTGAAGGAACCCTAGTTCAAATACTCCACTTATGCAGTTTCATGCTGCAAGAACCATGAAATTAGAGTTCATCAAGTTTTTCTTTCTCAGCTTCTGTGGGTAGGATTCCTTTTGTTTCAAGATTTTCATATTTAGAAACCAAGCTGTGGCATGCATAACTGTTTACACAGAGCTTTCAGGGAGGTGAGAAGTGATAACTTTGTTTTCTTGGAACAGTGTCCACCCCAAATCAGAAGAAAAATTTTTTCACAGTTATTTTGAGGAATAACTTTAAAAAAATAATTGCAAAACGCATAGAGAGGTAGAAAAAGATCTAAATGCTTCATCTGAAACCATTTTCTGTATGAACCAATATTTATACATAGTCCCGTACAATAGCAGGGTTTGCTATCAATGCAATTGTATCTATGGGATAAAAATATTTTGAAAATTAGAGATTACAATCTGCAAATTGGTGGAACATGGGTGACAAATAAATTGGCAGGAATTTCTCTTACAACTTAATTGATGGGGGGGTGATAAACTGTGACTTTTTTTCATTATCTTGGAGAAATGTCCAAGACATCTCTAATTGTAGATAATTATATCCAGGTATTTGCTCTCTTCTTCATGCTATGACAATCAAATCATGTCCTAATTTGACAAATGTTGCATACTATCATAATTCTACAAAAAGTTTTAGGTCACAGCAGTCAAAAATAATCCCTCTATGAAAAGAGTCTGAAAGCATTTTCTTTTTCTGTTTGTTGCAAATTCTTGAAGTACATAGCTGTAAAATTATTTGTGAAAAATTCCTATACAAAATAAGTGCTATAATATTAGGAGATACTGGGGTTAAATCATTAATGAAATAGATTAGATAAAAATTAAGTGTTATTTTCTACCCTTAATATTATATATATAAAATATAATTAGGCACAGTGTTATTTGAAATAAGAAACTCTCTTTTAGGAAAGATAAGAAATTGTTTTGAATGTAGTAATTAATCTCTATACCATGTCTACTTGTGGCCTAGCAAAAATAAACATCAAAGCAAAATGGAATCTGAAAATATCACCATCACTTATAATTACATAACATTTATTTAGCAAATATGGGAGTTTGATCAAGTTGATTTTTTAGAAAAGATCTAAGGGAAGGTGAAGGCAGTTGTCAAATCCTGCTAAGGAATAAGTTTTAGGTTATTTTATTACACAATTCTTTTTTCCTATGTACATTTTGTGTTGGTCAAGCTTTTTTCTGCTCTCTTGTTCTGCTCTTATCTCCCAATCTTCATTTTCCAGAGCAATTACCATTTAGTAGTATTTTTAGTCCTATTAGATCCTCTAAGTATTATCTTTGTCTGAAAGAAAATAATACCACATGTAAAGAGCAAGTCCTAAAATAGTCTAAAAGAAAAAAAGAGAGTGGAGATGTTGTGGTCAGGCAATGTTGTAGGAGAAAAGGACAATGTGCCCTTAAACTGCAGCCAGTATTTCAAGGTAAAACATTTTCTTTTTCTAACTCTGTGGACATCAATACATGCAATAAATGGTCTAGGGAGATCTTGGAATCTTCCTTGCAAGGTACTATCAGAACAGATTAGAAAAGCACTTAGGAAGAATAATAAAGGCACACTGATTTTTCAACAGGTGAAAGAATAAGAGGACCTGTGAACATTGCTCTCTGCTTTGAATTTTATTACAGATGTTAGGAGGAGAAATAGCTCTCAGTTTTCCTGATTCTTTTGCAATCTTCCAAGTTTTGCTTGGTAAAAACTGTAGCATCCTGCAGAGAATGCTGGGAAAATGGAGGTGGAGTTCAAACAGTTTTGGTCAGAGAATTAAGACAGGTTTGAGGGATAAACATCAACCTTTGAGAACGAATACCTAACTGAAGTATGATGTCAACAAGTACTAATACTGTGCTCTGAATCATATCCTCTCCTAGCAGTGCCATTCACTGCAGCTCACACTGCAGAATGATACATTGCCATGCATTGGCCTTGACAGACCGTCTTTGTCGCCCAACTAGTGCACAAAATCTCTACAGTCTTTTCCTCTTAAATTTGATTTATTTGCAAAATACTTTTAAAGCTAAATAGAAAAGGGTTTCCTACTGCTTAGCAATTCATTCCTCTAAGAATAGAGAGTAGGTTTAATGGTTATTATTTGCGGTTTTCTAACACCAAGAAATAGGAAGCCAAAACAGCCTAATAGTCACTGTTAGAAAGAGAAATGTAAATGGAAAACTTCTTTCTGCTGCTGTCACCCCTACCAGAAAATTCCCATGAAATAGATGTCAGGCAGGCATCAAATGTGATCAATATCAGTCATGATATTGATTACATTTTGTTTTTAAAGACAATTAAAAAAAAGAAAAGTTTTATCTATTGAACCATTCATGCTGAGACAAGTAAGGCTTAAATCACTGTAGACTTCTCAATAGTGAGACTCCAGCCTTTCTTTCCTACAGTTAAATATTATTCTAAACAGACCTGCTTTGAATTTGGACAGAGTTTTTATTTATACCCAAAAATATATATTGTAGGAGTGAGTATTATTTTAGGAATTCATCAGAGGCAAAGAAAAGAACAAGAGGATGGCACAATAAAGATCCTGGTAGAGTTTCTATTATCTCCAAAAAAATCATAACTACATTTTTGGAAATTCTTGTGTTTCAAATTGCACAGGCTCCTTCATTGTAAGCGAGCTAATTTTCAGAGTATAAGCTTTGAACAACCATCAGACTGTTTGCTTAGCGTTTTAGGTGGGACTATTTGAATGTATTCTCATTACAAAAATTAGTATAGACCTGAAGAATATAGTGTAGTTAACAGCTGATAAAAAAATCCAGAGGATTTACCTTATTCTGGTAAATACAGTGATCTGCTTTCTCAGTGAGCATTAACTAGATAAATAACATGCAGTCAATAACAAAATCATCTAATGAACAGTCAGAGGCTCAAACCCTATGATCATAAAATTAGTTTGGCTGCATTTTCATGAAGAGTACAGACCAGTGTCTTGAGAAAATAAAAAATGAATTTCTAAGTAGTATTTCTTCTCTTTAATTTCATTTGAAACTACTGTCATAATATTTGACTCTAAATTTCAATATATGCTGGAATGCAAAAAATAGCTGAAGCACAGATGTGCTGCAATTTACATATAAACAAGTTTTACATTCATTAAGCTGATGTCACATCAGCCTAAAAGGAAACTTCATCAAAGCACCCAGTAGGATGTTCCTATAAGTTATTTGCAAATCTTTAGTAATCATAAAGGATTCCTTTTTCAAGAGATAATTCTATTCCTTTATGTCTATAACAAATATTCAATGAAGACTTTTACAAATAATAATTTAATATTATATAGGAAACGTTAGCTGAGTTATTTCTGAAGTTTTGGGTACTGTGCTTAGTAAATAATATTCCTGTAAGGCTGATTTTAGAGTTTTGTATTTCCTTTTTCTTATTCTGGCTTTTAACATATAGTATGCAATTTAAATTATTTAGCATGATAGACACATGCATACTCATCTAATGTCCTACATATTTCCTTCTTCTATGAGGTAACAACTTTAAAGTACTTGTTATATTTCCTAGAGACTTAACATAACTTGACTTGAGTGTAATTTATTTTTATATCATTGGCTTACATTCAATCTAAAGTTACTCTCAGCTACTCTTTCCTTGCCACAAATGTTTCCCAACTACAGTAAGATTACACAGCAGAGATTTGAATCAAGAAAGAGATCCCAAAGCATTTAATCAGAAATTAATATCTTATATAAAATGGAAAATGAGCAGAGTAATGAAAGATGGAAAAAGGACTAAAGAAAAAAAAAAAAAATATTTTTCTTCCCAGGCTCTGAACTTTTAATAATATAACTTCTAAAGTAGATTAAATATGTAAGAGAGTTTAAGGAAAGACTCCATTTCAGTACCTTTGGCCTTCTAAGGCTTAATATGGTCTATTAAGAAGCCAATGAAAACTTTAAAATCATTGAGAAATGATTGCTGAATAAAAATATTTTTATGCCTTTTCAAGCATCCCTCATGGAAAGCGTCTTATGTCATATTTTTATTTTGAGTTAAGAAATTTCCCTTATTTCTCCTAACTTTTCCTTTTTCCTGAACACACACTTAAAAAAAGTAAATTCCTTATTGCTCATCTCTTCCTACCAATGTTCATTATTGCTAGAAGAGGACAGGACTGACTTGCACACCAAAGGATAGATTCATTGATAGTTGCAAAACCTACATTCTGTCTGATTTATCTGTGACCACTCATAATGAAGGATTTAATTAATGAAAAATTGTAACTACAGGAAAGCAATGAATTATCTTCCAGTTAATAACACTGGGAACAAAAATGACAAAAGACAAATCTCCAAATGCTAGAAGTATTTCTTTGCCCTCAGTCTCTTTCCAACTGTTGAATTTCAACATTTTTTGAGACTTGTCTCAATTGAAGATGCCACACTCTTCTGCAGAGGTATTTGCCTTCTGAAAATACTTTCTGTATGTGCCAGTATTGTCTCAGATCTCTTGGAGTGTGCATGTGCCTGGGTGCCACCCAGTGGGGATCAGAGGAAGGATGATGTTCTAATTGATACTTCCTACAGGTGAAGCTTCATAATGTATTAAGCTAGTTCTTTCCTATTTTGGGATCTTTTGTTGCATTGTGACTGTGATGATTTGCTCACTGCCTGCAAGAAAGAGCATTTCTTATCAGAAAATGTCTTTTCAGTGACATGGATATGATTAACAATTTTGACCAGTACTCAGGTTTACCTTTTTTGTTTGGCTGGTTTTTGTTTTTTTAAGCTTTTAGCTGATTCACAATTTTGAAATTCCATGTAGCATTTCATATATATGCTACACATCTTGCAGTGTGACAGTTTCAATTGCACTTTGGCTGGGTGACTTTGCAGAGTCATCACATGTTGGTCTTGGAGCAGGTGCAATCACACTCACAAAATCATGCCGGTTTAGAGGTCAGAGACTCTTCCCACTGAGTTTACTGTGGTGCAAATTCAGACTTACTGTAGTGTGGATAATACTTGGTTTAGACTATTTCTCTCTTTTGAGACTTTTAGTATAGTTATCTGTGGTCTATAGTATCATTTGTGGATTCAACACCAGTATTTTCCTTAGTCTTCCTACTGTCTTATCAGGCTTTGTGATATATATCTCTGGCACAGAGGGAGACATAAGAGTCAGTTGTTGCCAGTTGGAAATCTATGTACTTCACAGTTCTGTGTAAATCAATGCTTGTCAAATATGAGTTTCAGGTACCTCAGAGGCTGCCATTTATTATGTTGTATGTTCCTAGGGACATGTTGCACCTGATCCTGATAATGCTGGTTAATCTTAGTTTTCTAGGAGGGCTGATTCCTCTCTTAGTCCGACTCATGATATAATGGTGTCCCTGTAAATGTGCTTTTCACCTGTTACACAGCTGTAACACCTTAGGTGCACTGTGTGCTGCTGAATGAGGGATGGAGTGATCTCATAAGAGATTGGGCAGAATGGATAAAAGCTGTATATTTTTTTCTCCCCTATAAAGCAGATACCACAGGTGTTAACAGGTATACATAAGCATATTTTACCTTTTCCTCAATGTCATGAGAATGGAACAGTATGTTGTGTATGTTCTCAGCAAAATTCTATTCCATCACTTCAGAATCTTAGAATCAGGGTCTGTAAATACTTATAGTTAGACCACAAAAGGACCATAAAAGCCAGAGGTAAAACAGATAGTTTATTTTTTTAATATTTAAATTTGTTTTACTCTATGAAACTAAACAGTCATCACACGTCCCAAATGTTTTGAGAACTAATAAGATGAGCCCACACCTGCTCACATTTACTTCTGCTGAGAACTTTCAAATAAAACAAAATATCAAGTTTGAGCAGGAAACAGAAAAATTGCTGCCTCACAGGCAAATCATTGTCTTGGGATGTCTTTTGACACTGTTTGAAAGTTCATCAAGCCAAGTTTTAAAAGAAAGTATTATGCAGTTTAGTCCTAATTTCTTCTAGCTGTAAGGGTGTTATGGTACAATAAATAATAGTAATATTTTTTTTACTGTCTTGTCAGAATGTGCTTTGCAAATACATTGCTTTTAGTTATAACAACAGAGGCAATGTTATTGACATCAAGCACACAATTTGTGAAATAGAATTCTTATTGAAAAAAAATTATTTCTTAATGGATTCTCATATAGCAAAATCCTGTTTATGTGATAATACGAGTTGACTTAACTTTAACATTACTTCAAATGTTTTCCTATGATTTTTATAATAATCCCTATTAGTTAACACATTTATTGGGTGAGAAAAATATAAATCTATTTATTAGCCATTCCCATTAGCAATTTAACTGATGTAGGGAAGAACACATATGGATTTAGGAGTGGTGGTGAAAATTAGGAACTCTTATTTGTACTGAATTGAAATTAGCCCATCAGCTGTGACTTGGCACAAGTTTTGTTTGGACACTAAGCCTGTTTTTAGCCTATGCTTCAGTCTGGTTTTTGTCTATGCTATATATTTCAGGACTTCAAATTTCATCTTTGTTGTAGATGTTAATTGTATTCTGGCTTTGTCATTAAGTCACTTTCCATTAAGTCACTTTTCCATTAAGTCACTGTTTTTCATTTGTGCTGTAGAACAGTACAATAACAGTGAATGATAATAGTGGTTTAAAACTAATGATAAGTTTAAATAAAGTCTCTGTCTATAGTCTAAAATTTTAAAAAAATCCCAACTTTTATTTTAATATATAAGCCCTAAAAATGCCTTTTGTTCAGTTAATATAAACCGCTTATTAGAGAATTAATATGTGAATTACTTGCTATCTTGCAATCAGTGCTTGTTTACATCTATTTAAGATGTGGGTCAGGATAGGTGAACCTTTGTTTCAAAGCTATCTGAGTATTGCAGTAAAAAAGCTATTCAAGCCCTAGATCTTAAACAATGAGAGTTCTCACTGCCCTTCTAAGCAAAAAAAGAGTGTATATAAACTGCTTTTGATGAAATATTGTATTTTAACAAAAATCAATTTGGTGAAAGGGCTAGGGCAGTAGAATGAAAGCCAGGATGTATAGCAGGAGTCTTCTGCCTGCTTTCTCTACTGTCTTAAAAGTGCTGTAGTTCCATGATTCCTTGAAAAAAAAAAAAGCAATAGAAAACATACATAAATTTCATCTAATCAAAAGTTAAGCTGTATGCAGCTTTGTAGCGCACACAGAAAATCTATTCACCATTGAAATGAATGGCAAATTGAATTTCACCAAAAATTCTTTTTGTTCTACAGCCAACTTTTCTAGTAGAAAATAGATTTTATGAGGGCATATGCCTCCTTATGAGCCAATAACATATTGTGAAATAATGATTGAGAGCTCATACTGTTAAATCTAAGAGAAAATTCTAAAACTCTAAACTTCTAAGAGAAAATTAGTTTTTTAACTTCATGTTAATGCGACCATTTACATCACAAGTCTGCTGGGCTTGTTTACACAGGTGATGGGTGTTTAAAATCTGGCCTTTTTTGAATCGATGTGGATATAACGAGAAACAAAGAATTTGACTCTATACAACAAATTCTACTTCTGCAATGTAATATATGAGAGAAAATTGGTGCTTAACATGTTCCGATCGGTCCTTTACAAATAACAACTGCAACTGCCGCTGTATCTAAATGAAACTCTCGCTGGTCTTTCCCAAAAGCACAAATATATATATTATTTGTTTGTCATGGGAAGCCCAGCACTGGCAATGACAGGAGGTAGTAGAGAGTAGCCTCCATGTCCTGGCCATGCCCCTTCCTGGCTACTGCAAAAATATAGACTGTCCTGGACAGAACTAGGACAAGAAGCTAGGAGCACACATGGTTAATAGTAAAATGGCAAGAGCCATTTTTATTTGTAAGTGATGTTTTGGGATGCATGGGGATGCTTTGAGTGTAACTACTGTCTGACTGCGAGGTAAGTCTAAAAGAAATCAAATTAAGATCATGGGCACTCTGATAGTTACTGTAACCAGGGAAAGGAATCATCAGCTTGTCTACTTGCTGCAGATCTTAGTCTTCTGATTCCTTTTATATCTACATTAATTTACATCTGAAATTATAATTTGGAGAGTTTGATGCTTTCTACCTAGACAGTAGATACTTTTACTTACTGACTACCCTGAAATATCAGTTTCTTGTGTGTTGCCCTTGCTTTGAGCCTTCCCTGGAACATCTATAACTTTACAGCTTGAACAATTTGGCCTGCCCCTAGAATCCCAATTCTTGATGATGGAACATCACAACAGTTTGTTCCCTAAATAATCCTGTCATATTAAAGGAAAGTTCTTGGCAGTGGCTAATCTCTAAGTAATCCCATCACAGGGAAATTCTTGGCAGTCATTCCTTGAAAAAAAACTCAGGGAAACTTAGTTTAAAATATTAAACCAAATAAATAACATGATCACATTAAAAAATAAAACAAGACAGGATTAAGTCAAGAGATGGGGGAAAACAAAATCTGATTGGTTTGGATTTTTTCCATTGCAAATTAAAGTACAGCTGCTTGGGACACAGATATGATGCTAGGTTCTTCTTGCAGTAATTAGAAAGCCAGTGCTGCCAAAAACTATTTTCCCATCTGCCACCCAGCTAGCGGGATGTTCCTAAAGCCCCTCTCAGAAGGCTGATGTTCACTAATCCCAGTCAACCATGAAACTGAACCTGCAGCACACACCAACAGAACCCCAGAAAAAGAAACTGGGAGAGTACCTCCCTCTGTGGTCATGTCACAAAAGTATTTGGAAATCTTAGAGAAGGCAAGCCTTGATCCTGAAAAGAACAAAAACTTTATTGATGTTAGTGGTTCCTACGCACACGGAGGGATGGTGGGCCTTGCTAACAATGATTAAAGTGTTATCTTTTTATTGATTTTGAGTTGCTTTAGAAACAGTATTAGGATGTTTTGAAATCAGAAAGATTTTGTTTTCAGAACATTGTATCTTGTTTTTATTTTCAAAAGATCAAGATTCACAACTATGAAGAAAAGGTACTTGGTAGTTTTAGTTTTTGTGATGAGGAAACAACGGGGAATTAACTGAGTTTGCTTGAAGAGGACTAACAAGGACATCTCTCTTACTGGAACATAAAATCTTAGGCCTCTTTTCCACAGGTGCCGTGTCTTTTTCTAAAATACAACTCTTTAAGCTGCTCTGTTTTTGTACTTGTTTGAAGATGAAGTTTCCATTGGATGACCCAGTTGTCTGACTGATATCTCTATTTCCCACATGGATTAGAACTACTTCACTAATATTCAGTAGATAGAAGTTAAACTGATCACTTTTAACATTAATAAGCTACGAAAAGGCAAGGAAATATACACTCAATACTATGCCTAAAAAATGCTTCCATATGTTTTTTTTGTTGCATGTGAGCTGAAGGTTTCTTAAATGTAAGGTGTTAATTTTTTGAGAGACTAATACAGAGGGCTATTACTTTTTAAATCTCTGATAAGCAGAGATATTTCAGGTATTTCACACTCATTAAGAAAAATGTCATCCAGTTCCTTAATAAGACTAATACTGAACATAAATATATAACACTGAATAGTAAAAGGCCTTATAATTTGAAGTATAAATTTGTATTGATAGGTTTTAATTCATATGTAGTTGATATGAGTTTTCTGGCATTACTTAAACACACTTTGTCGTCATTACAGTTTCTCACATACAAAATTGCAACAAAATGTTTAACTCTGTTTTGTTGCATGGACAAGTGAACCTGTGCTGTATTAATGCCAAGGTGGTGTCTCAGTGTGCATGAGTATTCTGAATTTGCAGTGTGTGACAGTCAGACTCTTCAGAGCGTTAAAGGAGTGAAATATTCTCACAGTCAGCTCCAAATGTCTCAGCACTCTGCAAGTAAATAGCTAGCAGCATGAAATCCTTCACTGAATAGTTGATGGGACTCTAGCTCTGGCAAGACAGAAATCACTTGCCAATACCTGAAATGGCAGAGAATTGCAGACCAGCCCCTAACAGGAGACAACCATTGATCCTGAACCACCCACTGGGTGAGCTGGCAGAGCCTCCTGTGACAGATAGAGCACTTAGCATGGAGGTAGAGGTCACTGCACAGCATGCTCATAAGCATGGCTTGCTCACCACTTTTGGAAACATTTCCAACATCTCTGCTACCCAACAGCATTGTTTTACCTGTTTCTCAGCCTTTTGGGATAAGCTCACAATCCAGAAACTCAAGAGAGGAAACAATCCTGTGACCTTTGCTGCATTATGCAAACACCATGACATGAAAAGCTAGCACTCAGCAGAATTAATACAGAGAGAATAAACTTTCAAGCAGTGGCTTAAATCAGCTACAAAGAATGACACAAGAAAATGTATGCCTTTGGCCTTTCTTACTTCCTTTTTGCTCATATCAATGCTACAGTACAAATCATGTGGCTACCCAGAAGTCAGCTGCTGCTGTACTTTCTGGAAAATTAGCCTCCACAGGTAAATACCAAGAAATTTTGGTCACTGAGCAAGTGATTTAAATAATTGTACAACTGAAATACTTGTAAAATTAAAACCACTTAATCATAAGGAATAATTAGACTATTTTAGTATAAAATGTACAGACAAGTTTTGTTAGATGAATGTTAATAGCCTTAGTACCATTGTAACAGGTTAAGCAGCTGAGATCAGAAGATACAGTGGGTATCTGGGAGGATATCTCAGTTATTTTAACAGATTTACTTCTAGCTCACTATAGGATTCTTGGCACATCACCCAGTATCACAGAATTATAGAATGCTAGGGCTGGAATGGTCCATCAAGTTCGTCCAGCCCCAGTCAGCCCTGCCATGGGCAGGAACACTTCCCAAACCAGTCACTCAAGGCCTTATCCAGCCTGGGTTTGGACCAGGGCCTGCTCCAGGGTTAGGGCATCCAGAGCCTCCCTGGGCCACCTGGTCTCCACGGCCACAGTTCCAGTCTCTCACCACTCTCACAGTAAGGAATTTATTCCAACATCTAACCCTCCCCTGTTTCGATTTGTACCCATTACTCCTTGTCCTATCACCATTCCCGATGAGTAGTCCCTCCTCAGCTTCCCCGTAGGCCCCCTTCAGATACTGGAAGGTTGCTGTGAGGTTTCCTTGCAATCTCTTCTTCTCCAGGATGAACAGCCCCAACTTTCTCAGCCTGTCTCCATAGGGGAGGGGCTCCAGTCCTCTTACCAACTTCCTGGCCTCCTGTGGACTTGCTCCAACATTTCCATGTCCTTCTCATACTGGGGACACCAGACCTGGTTGCAGCACTCCAGGTGGGAACTCACAAGAGCAGAGGGGTGGGGAAGAACCCTCACCTTTGCCCTGCTGGTCACGCTCCTTTGGATGCAGCCCAGGATTGGTTTGGCTTTCTGGGCTGTGAGTGCTGGCTCATGGTGGATTTTTCTTAAGCCACCATGCCCAAGTTACTTCTCTGAAGGGCTGCTCTCAATCACTTTGAGCTTCAGTTTACTCCCATGCTAATGATGGAAATCAGGCATATGTAAGTGCTCTGAGAATTATACAGAGCTCTGATTTAAACTTAATGTTCATTATTAAATGCAAAGGAAAGCACCTTTGGCTGTCCATGTGGGTGTTAGACTGGCTGTTACAGAACTTACCAGATTACTAGAGAGTTCCAGAGAACACTAAAATTGAATTAAAAATTAGGTACACTTCATAGCAAAGTGGTTTTAACATTTGTCATAATGGATATGTCATGAAAGAAGATGTTTACAGTACCTTGCAAAAATTATAATTTTGCCAGGCCAGCAGAAAAATCAGCCCAAAATAAATCTCCACTCATGATAGAAGCAACGACATAAGAATATTTTGCAAAAAAGAAGGGATGCAGGGCAGCTTGATTTATGATGTAAATAAATGTAAGGTGTATTAGTAAGACTAGTGTATAGGGGTGTTAGCACAAATCAAAATATGCAGTACAAAATTCAGTTGCTTGCTACACAACAGAAGTACAGTAGTCTAATGGAGAAGATATAGTATATCATAAAAAGTAGAGTGGTTTCCAAGTATTAAATATATTAATGTTATTAATAACAGAGTAGTGCAGGATCTTGTGCCCGTTCTTATTAAACGTCCTCATTAATAACCTGAACCAAAGGGTAACATTATTAATGAAATTTGCTGCTACTGATGATTGCCAAGTTGCAAGCCCTCTCAAAGTATATTAAGACACCTGAAAAGCCTAGGAATAGGAATGAAAATTTAATTTAGAATCAGTCTGTAAAATGCATGTGCTACAATTTTGCTATCTTCACTGCTGAAGTTTAACAATTCCTGAGACATACATAAATATAACATGCACATGAAAGACATAAAAAAGTGTGGCTTCAGTTGGAGAAAAAAGCCTGAGAATCATGAACCTTAAACACTATAGACTGTGATAGAAGAGTCTGTTGAAATTTATTTTACAATGCAATATGGATGTATTTTGGGCTGCACATACATATGTATCCTACAACATGGCAGGAACATTTTATCTACAAGTCTGTGGTGCCATAGGAGCCCTACCTTCAATATGTGCACACCATCAGACCCATGGTGGAGTAAATGATTTGGAAAAATGGATATGATACTTGCATAATAAGTCATAGCCTGAATACAAAGTTAAAAGTTAGCAAAATATTTTAGGGAATCTGCAGAAGTGTAAAAACAAGCAAGCATGCAAAAAGTTCACAGAGCCAACAATGTCTATGTAAGAAGTATAAAAATTTTTAGTAAGTTTCCTTTAGTGCTTTTGAGTGAGAAATGGCCAGTTTCTGTATCAGTCTGAGAAGTTTTGAAAGTGATGGTTAGCTTGGGTGTTCTGTATGGAAATATGGTCTAAAGCCTTGCAACAAAGTGTCTTTACATGGGACAACACCTCTCATGAGAAAATAGGGCAGTTACATTTTCTGGCAGAGTGAAAGCTAAATTTGACAAATAATGATGGGAAAGCAACAGTCCTTCAAGTTGTAAAGATAGCTCCATGGATTAGGAGTGACTTACAGAATTTCCCCAGCTTCTATAAATATTATCAATACTTTTATCCATCAGCATCAAGTTAGTTCATACAATATCTGGTATGTTGAAGATATTAAAGTATGAGTTTTTCAAACTTCACTGAAACAAGCCACACACGCATTTGTATTTTCAACTTTCATAAATTTGAAAAAAGTTATATCTTAAAATACTGTATGACAAGTATCAAAGCAGTTTAAATGATTTGTCAGGATCTAAATAGGAAAGAGTCACATGTTTGATAGGAAAGATTCACCTGAGATATTCCTTTGGCTTGGATCTGGGCTGTTATTACAGTACAGTGCTTAGTGTGCCCAATATTGATTCACATGCTGCTCAGAAATGTCAAGATGGAAGTGTTCAAGGCCAGGCTGGATGAGGCTCTGAGCACCCTGGTCTACAGGAAGATGTCTGTGTCCATGGCAGGGAGTTGGAACTAAATGATCTTTCAGGTCCCTACTGACTCAGGCCATTCCATGATTCCTTGACAAACAGATCTTTCTTAGAGATCATAAGTACCTGGTGGGCTGCTGCCAAAAGAGTTTAACTGCTGTTAGTGCTACAGGGCCATGAGATGGGAAGGTATCCACTGGATTTTATTCTCACAAATTATACAAAATCAGTGACTGTAAGAGCCTGTCACTGTTTTTCACAGTAAATAATATATTTGCTGAATGTGTTGAATGTTCTCTACACACATGACAAAACCTTAAGCTGCCAGTTACACTAATCTTACTGCAGTTTTGTTACTGGTTGTCTATGTCATACTGAGTTTTTTTCAGTG
This sequence comes from Phainopepla nitens, assembly GCA_013400175.1. Classification (NCBI taxonomy): domain Eukaryota; kingdom Metazoa; phylum Chordata; class Aves; order Passeriformes; family Bombycillidae; genus Phainopepla; species Phainopepla nitens. The sequence continues at coordinate 452,995 of VXBQ01007757.1, forward strand.
CTTTAGTGAAGAGGAGATATTTTCCTTCAGCATGGTGAGCATTTCTGGTATTAAAATAAATTATGTATTGTAGAGTGCAAGTAAATAAACACAGTAATGCCAAGTTTAATATACAAGCAAAAAAGCCATATACACCACTATTAAAAAAAAAAAAGAGATGAAAAAGTAAACTGAGTTTGTCAAATGGTGCTAAATATTTTCAAGCCTCTCAATTATATTGCAGTAATAATGACTGCTACATAAATCAACACACCTTGCTCAGCAGATCAGAACAGTTGTGAATGGGTAGCAGCTTGAACCTGGAAGTTCAAAGGAAAGTAACAGTTTAAAACTGTACAGTATCATATTCAGTGTCCCATGGCACATAAGGAGCAATATACTGTCATTCATGTTAACATTAACCACCGTCATATTTCAGGTAAAAGAGTATATGTCTCTAAGGGATAATACATTCAATTAATTAGGGATCAGAGTCAGGAATAGGTTCTCAAATAATTTCTACTTTTCCCCACAAGATAATTTCAGAACTGTCAGTAATATAAATGAAAAACAGTAGCAATGCTATCTGGCAGTAATTATAGCACTTACCCCTACTGTGATAGTAAAGATTGCCTCCTGCAATGGTAATAGCTAACATTTGAATGGTGCCTTTCATCTCCAAAAATCCCCAAATACTCTACAAATTAGAAATTTGATCTTTCTTGGTATATGCAAATCCTTGGTGAAGGATGTCTGAGACAGAAAGAGTATTGCTTTTTTAACATCTACGTGTCTTATGACCCTGCAGACTTTATCCAGAAGCACACATTGATTTTTGGAAGTTAAATTACTCAGACTGAAAAAATCATTTAGACAGCAGGAATAAAACCAAGTGTGCAAACCATATGTTCAAACCCTGAAACACTTTGAACACAAAAATGTTCAAAGAATCGTACATTGTAATGACATTTCTTTTCCTTCCTCCTTCTTTGCATTTCTTTCATAAATATAATTTTTTTATCCAGTTACTCACATGTCAATATACAAAACTCCTTGTAGCAGAGGCATGGCTCAGTGTATATATTTGTTATACATTTTTACCAGTATTAATTCTACCAACACACAGGAATAACTCCCATCAGTTTATCTCACACATTTAGAAATGAGAATTTATTAAACAGACCTTCGTCATGTTGTGAAATATGGTAACTTGGAGCCAGCACAGAGGTTAAGAAAATAAATAAACAAGCTATTTTTCTAGATTGAAATGAAGAAATGGGCCATTTTATCAGGGCAAATGTGGCTACTGGCAGTGACATCTGGACCAGATGTGTAACTGAGACACAGGTTCTTATGAAAAGGCTGAGGGGCCTTTGCAGCTCCCAAGAAGTGAGGAATCTGTTTTCTGCCTCAGCTGTGAGTCAGTGGTAAGAACACTGCATTTCTAGACAACTGATCTTCCTCACAAGCATGGTAATTCACCTTGCTAGAGGAATGAAAGCTCATTTTAACCTAGCATTTTTTAATACAGAAGAGATAAAACTTTACTTCTTATTTATCTTTTTTAATGTTAAACCATATTTTCTTCATCAGCCACTGAGATTTCATATGGAGGACGGAAATGTTCTTGTTCATTGCAGATGCATAATACCTAAGCTGGGGCTCTGAAATTCTCAAAGAGCTTTAGAAAAAAGCCAGAAATGTAAGTGTTTGCAAATTTAGGTTTTAATTGAGGTGCTAGCCCAGCTTTAGCAGAGCACTGAAGTACATTTTTGAGAATAGTTTACTTTGATGGAATATAAGCACCTGCTTAAATTGAAACACATTTAAATAAGCACCTGCTTAAATTGAAACACATTTAAATAAGCACCTGCTTAAGTGATTTGCTGAAACTGAGTTTCCACTACTTTCTCTGGGAGAACCTTTATGCCCTTCTCAGCAGTAAGCATCAATAAAGAGGTCTGATTACATTATAAAATGTCTAACAAATACTGTTTAATGCTGACTTTTTAGGTCATCACTGCTGGGAATAGCAAATAGTTTTTACTTTGCCAGGTGAGATTAATTTCTAAATAAATGAGGCTACAAAATACCCTACACAGCACCTGTGGGCTGTTCTGCTCCTGTAACTGGAGAGAAAAAAAAGATAATGATGCTTTTTAAAAGCTTCCAGTTTGAAATATGTGGCAATATCTTTTGTTTATTTTCTCTCATTAAAAAAAAAAGAAAAGAAAAAATCCCAGCTAGAAATATTATAGGTAAAATAATGGGCAATGATTTTCTCTTGTAGCTGTGCTTTAAAACAAAATGCTGATTTTTTTTTTCTGTCTTTAGTGTTAAAGCATGCCAGCATGGATGTAAATGGAATGTACAAATAGAGGAAGACGGACCAGCTCTCTTGAGAACAAGCTGCCAGTTTCCCATAATTACCCTAACTATCTTGAGCTTTCTAAAAGTTTTATTTCAAACTGGGAGAAGACAACTAGCCTTTATTAGCAAAACCTAACTGCTGTCAGTAGAAGTAAAGTAAGGCTCACTAATGCTATTCAAATTTAATAGTGTCCAGTATGAATCTGCTCTACTAATCACCTAATGTTATTACCATCAAACAACAAATACTATATTCTTCTCTGACAATTTTTATGCATTGCTTCATCGTTGGTATCACCAACTAATATGAATTTTTTAGAAGATTTTGCTTTGAGAGAGACATGAAAGAGATTGAAAGTGATCTTTCATAGAGGGCCTGTGCAGATAGGGTGGTTGTGAGATTGTGCTGAAGTTCCTTTCCCACTAAGAGGAAGTTACTGCACTTCCTTGGGTTATTGGGTTCTTAAAAATCCATAAAGATGCTGTTCCAAAAACATGGGAAAGGAGCCTGATAGAGAGGATAGGGAGAACTGACTGTCCTTTAATGGCTGAATACACACTAGAGCAGAAGGCGTCTGCTTAGGACTGATTGGTCCCTTTCCAGTTCTAGTCCATCCCTAGCAGAATCTGTTCTAGTGCTGAAAGCACTGTGCCATAGGTAACCACTGTCAGCCCATTCAGACGGTGTTGGATTAGTGTTCAGCTAGGATTTAATCAGGGTTTCTGTGGTAAAATGCATTTAACTCTGCCATACCAAATTTTAGCTCATTGAAAAGGAATATGCCGAGCATTTCCCTAAAAACTTCAGTGATGAACACAAATATTAAAATTATAATCTTTGTAGTTTGACATTTCAAGTGTGATCCAAGTGCATCCAAATAGGGTAGGAAGAAAAAGATGGTGAAACATACTTTCAAATATAGATTTCCAAAACTCAATTTGAATTTAACACATCTGGGGATAACTCACCTGAAAATTTTGTTTGGAGATAGAACAAATCTTCCATTTAACTCATTGCTCAATCTTTTATCAAAATCCATTCTAAAGAAACAGAAAGTAGATATCTGCACTTTCAGTTGTATGTTTACAACCCCAAATCAGTTTTTTCTGTATAGAGAGATTATTTTCACCTTCTTGATTCTCACTATATTTTAGCATAATTTCAAAATATGTAAGTCAAAAAAAAAAAAAAAAGAGAAACTCATTTGTTTCTTTTAACTCTTTATTATGATATATAATATCATCAATATATATATTTATGCATTATATATATATATGGATGAATATGAAGAAAAAGTGGCATGAACATCTGAGAGTTTCCTCACTGGTATTAGCACTTCCTAATTACACTCCAGAAGAGCCACATTCATGGCTTTTCAAGCACAGCAGTGCATGACTTTGCCTTCTGTAGAATGTGGTAAGAAAATTATCACTTGAAACAGGAGAAATATGGGGACTTCTGCAGTCAAAGATTTCAGCAGCCCTGTTCCTGTGTGGCATAGATTTTTTCCTGCTCAAACCATTATTCATTATTAATTAACATGATGTTATGAATAACTGAAGGTCTGGCAAATCCCCCTGTGCAGAAGTTTCCAGCATTTTCAAAGGTTTTCCTGAAGCCTTCTGTGGTATGCAGTTCAGATTTTATAGGTATTTTGGTTATTGTAAAGATGCTTCAATAATAATGTATTAATTTGTGACCTAAATCACATGATCTGGCAACTCATATTGTTGTCATACTGGTACCGCCACCTCTCATAAAGCCGTAAATTTCTAGCAAAATCTCAGCTATAGTAAATATTTATGTTAACTACACTTTGATTTCTCTACTGCCTTACAATCTGTGAAAAGTCAAATCACCTTCCTTTTTTCCATGTTTGTCTTTTTTTTGACCTATGTTCATCAAAATAGGCTGGTGAAAGGCAGTCTGGGGAATTGGTTGGTTTTGGACGCTGTCTTGTGGCGCAGAATCGAGTTTCAGAATTGCTTTTGGTTGTTTGATTGCAACAGTGAAATCTCAAGTCCGCAGACTGCGAAAGAAAAACCCGTTTTATGATCCAGTTATAACCTACTGCAGCAATGTCCTTCTGTGCGAGTGACCAGAGAAATATAAATGCCTCAGCAGGGTGTTAGCTTCTAAGCCTAAAAAATAATTGTTAAAGTGTCCAATCCCAATACTCTTACTTTATGGCCAAAAGGGGAATTCATTTTTTCTTTCTGTATGTTACTTTACTCAGCAGTGACAGGCAATTACCTCCATGTTAAAACTTTGAAAAATGCAGATTAAAAGTAAGAGGATGAGGTTAAAATGCTGAAGGATTTTATTTTCAGCTAAAGGAATAGTTTAATCCTCATAAGTTCAGTGATAACGGAAAACATCAGACTTAGAAATAGTCTTATTTCCTTTTACATTTTCTAAATAGCTGTTCTAGGAAAAATGGACTCTAAAATGCCATTTGTTTATTTATTTGTGTAGTTCACCACTTCTCATTTTCATTTACGAGAATACAAGCCTAGCACCTCACTTACCCTCAAAATTAACTTCTAACTCAGAATCAAGTTTCTCTAGCTCTACCAGCTATTTTTCTCTATTGAGAAAAAAAGCCACATCTACACAATATTTATGCAGCTGTATTTATAACTTCCTAGGTTGCATTGTACATATGATAGAATTATTTTTTTTAGCCTGAATATATTATAAATCATTGCGCCAAAGACTAGAACTCTCAATTTGTCTGGGAATTTAATGATCTATTTAATTCAGAACACTCACAGTTCATTCAAGTAAGCACCCAAAATGTTGGATCACTTTCCACTGCCATTAGCATATATAGGGTGCCTTCCTACCTGCCTTTCCTCTCTTTCTCTCTTTCTGTCTCTCTTCCTTTCACTTTTGTTATGTGAGCTGCTTTTGCATTATGGCAGCAGGTAAGCAGCTTGAAGTATTCAGGTCGTGTAAGAGAAACTCAATGGCACTTCAGATACGAGAGCAATTCACATTTGTAGATCTTGTCTCACAGTTCTGCCCCAGGATAAAATCCAAATTCTGCTTCATGTCTTTTTCTCATTAAATGTATCTATTTTTCATATAAGAATAAAATTCTTAACAGATTTACTTCCTTGTAGAAGTAAGCATTAAAACTTGACAGTTACCAAAAAAAATAACCGAAGATCAAGATTACAGACTGCTTCCTCAGTCACAAATGTTCAATTCAAATAGTCATGAGTCTACGAGGCAGATAAATTGTTCTGCTACATTATAAAATTTGTCTCTAATCTTTCCTTTATGTATGCATGTAACAAACATTTACTGTGGCCTAGGCAAAATTATTCATTTCCACTTGTTCCAGCTGTTTCAAACTATTTCTGAACACAGCATTTACCAAAGGAAATGCAACAGGTTGTTTTTTTTTTTTTTAAATGTGTCATGGAGTGATTTTTACACTGCTAACTTTTCCTTTGACTGCTTGAATTTTTGTCACTCGAATGAAAGAAGAATTTTGAGAAGCATTCAAGTCCTTGACTTTATCTTTTAAAGCCCTTTTTAAGGCAGAAGTTCTGCTTGCCTTTTTCCAGCTCTTGTTATTTCTTTGCTATTTCTTTCTGCACCCTTTGGACTGGGTCGTCCATACTTTTGCTGAACCTCCAGCCCTCTTGGGACTAAAGGTGACATGAAATTTTTATTGTGATGCTTTCAGGTAAGAGTATGAATCAGTGCCTGAACTCTCATGTTCTACTTTGAGGAATCCAATATGAATACTGTGATTCACAATATAGAGAATGCCATCTAAAAATGAGATGCCTGTCACAATGCTGCATTAACAGTTTTTGACTTTGCACTGCTCTGAAAAAACAAATTAGCTCTATCTCTGCCCAATGCTCACAAGAACCTGTGTTCCAATAAGGTTATCACCACAGAACTCCAAGAAAGGGGCTATCAGCTCTTCGGGTTTTCAAAAATAATTCCATCTTTCCTAGAGAAAGACAATTTTGTGAAAAAGGAACATAGGTCTTCTGTTTCCCTTCACATAACCAATTCAGCAGTTCACCCCCAAAATGATGCACAGCTTCATCTGTCTCCCATCAGGCTTCTCTTTCTCTATTTTAGAAACAGTAACTTGCAAATTTTTTTATATAATTCCAGGCCATGTTTTAGCAGACTGTGTTTCCTGTCCTTTGTTAATAAAGACCAAGGCCAGTGTGCCTCTGGGTTGCTAAGTGCTAAAGCCTCAGAAAGCACAGCTGACCATTCCTAAATCAGCTCAATCTGACCTGTGCAGTGGCATGTACTTGCTCCCTTCGTCTCCCAGAACTGTAACTCTGATGTCCTCTGATGTAGGTGCCCCTTTGAGTGCTGTCATTGCTTATTTTGATTGTTTTATCAACTCTACTTCTCTTTTGTGCTTGACTTTACAAATGAGGCACAAAATATTAGGAAAAAAATCCTTTTAGGGGGAGTATTTTCACACGTGGGAGATATTAACACAGTGTCATGTAAAGCTGGAAAACTAATGGAAGATTGAAATATAGTTTAAAACAAAGCATTCTGTGCTTTCTTTGATGATAAATATTTTAAAAGTAATTTCAAACTGGAGGAGTTTTAGGTGGATCATTGGTTTTTGTAAATCATCTTCCCTACATGAGAACAGTTACTCAGAAGGTCTTGTTTCTTGGGAAACAAGACCTTCACTCTCTACTCATCAAAAAGAAATCAAAATCAGGCAATTCACCCTTGGGCAGGTGATCTATTCCTGGAGTCTTCAAAGAAATTTTAATCAAAAAAGCAAGAAGGAGCTTCTGCTTGCTCAATTATTACTATAAAATCATTTATGGCCAATGCCATTGAAGGCATACACCAGTTATGTAAAACCTATCTTTCAAACTAAACAGTCCTTTCTAATGTATGATCCACTGAGAAGATCAAATAACAGCTTGAAACTAATGATTTAGATTCTGGTAATGAAGTTACCATACGTTTAATAGCATCTGAGGAAGACATCATACAAAGAAAAGTGAAAAGGTGTATCTCATCACTTCCTGGTTTTAAGATTTTTGCCAGGAAAACCACTGCTGTATTACGAGAGAATTATTGCCATGTCCCCAGACCCAGAGTCATCTAGAATCAGATGTCACATTGGCTGACTTCTTGCTTGAAAAGGTTTGCACTCCTGGATTTAGGGGTATATCTGATGGCAAGGTGACATATGCAAGACACACACATTTTACCAACACTCTCTTTATAATGAAATTAATTGTACATTTCATTTCTTGTACAAGACAGATTGGAAACTCATAAATAGCTTTGGTTTAGGCTCCAGTCACATGGAAATTTATTTATTTGCTGAAAAAATAGCTCTATTGAAGAAGCCTTAACATTCCAAAGCTCTACTACTAGTTTTAGCTGCAAAAGTCTCATCATGCAATATGTGGAGTAATTTTTTTTTAGGTAAATCAAGTCCTCCACTTAGTGCCTAAGTCCCTAAGTGCCACATCTACCTGTTTTTTGAACACTTCCAGAGATAGTGTCTCAACCGCTGCCCTAGGCAACCTATTGCAATGCCTAATTTCCCTTTCAAAGAAGAATTTTTTCCTAATGTCTAATTTAAACATCCCTGGCACAACTTGAGGCCATTTCCTGTCACTTGCTACCTGGGAGAAGAGACCAATCCTCACCTTGTCCCAAGCTCCTCTCAGGCTAGGCTTGAGAACCTCCTATACCTAAATGATAGAACACAAATAGCCATATAACTGTCCTAGGAAAAAGGATAAGTGGTGTCTTTTTCCAGCAGGGATGGTTTGCACTTCCAGCTATTCTCTGACCCACAGGCAATTTGAAAGTCAGGCAGAAGGATTCACGGACTCATGGTTCTGACAGTGATAACCGGCCTGTTCTTCACCACCAGTTTTCCCCAGAGACTTATCAGAGCAGCTGAAAGTGTGTAGCACATAAACAGTGCAGCTCAGAATGATGAAAAAGGCACCCAGGAGCAGCTTGTCGCCATCAGAATCATTTATCTAGCCTAAAGTCTTTTGCCATAAAGCCAGCTCAAGAAAAATGGCATTCAAGAGCAGGTGAAGGGCCAGGTAAGTGGACCTAGTTGACCTCCTATAATATCATATAACTCATGTAACCTATGAGTTGTAGTGTTAGAGTAGGTGCTCATTTTGTGGCCAGCACAGAACTTAATGCTAAATCACACTTCCAAGTGTTCCCTTCATGTTTAAGTTGGCTAAGGACAGCTACGAAACAAAACGTAAAGTTATCTCTCTCTCTCCCACGGGAAATTTTGATTTTTCAGATTTGTTTTCATCAAAAATCAAGCTGAAATACCAGAATTTCTTGTGAAATATAAAATGACATTGATATATTTAATTTATAATATTAATATATCCCTTTTTCCATAACATTAAGCTGAGTTGCCATCTTAGTCTAACTGGAAGTCCTTCTTCAGGTAGATATGGAAATGGGGTCAGAAACAGAGAGATTTCCCAGGGGCACTCTGACTACTTAGATCAATGAACAGACTGAAGGTAGACCATCCCCAAAACAAACATTATGGTTTGCTTTCCAGATCAAGAAGTGATTAGTTTCCAAATTTTACAGTCAATGTTATCATCTTGTGGAGGCCCACATTTTCCATGAAATTATCGTTATTATGGAAAACTGACCATTCCTTATATCTATAATAAATATCTGTTCCCATCTTAGCAAGGCATCATTATATCATCTCCTTACAAACTTGTTTCTATGCTTGTATATCTATGCAAGATCCGATACGTAGATTTAGGAACATCAACAGGCTGCTGACATGTTTGAAAATGAGGTGCAAAGTCAGATGTCAATGAGAGATGATGCCTAAGATAAATTAACTAACACCTGCAAGTACAACTTCTCAAAAAGTACCAGTGTATAAATATGGTAATAATAAATAAGACAGTCCCTTTATTCATTCACCTCACTACTGCAAGTGATAGTTGGATGGGGTTTTTTTTATAATTTTCCAGTTGTTCCCACATTATCCTTATGGCATCATATGAGGGAAAACCATGGTAGCCATCACTACTTCACCACTATCTAATACTAATACAAAACCATTCCCACTGAATACATACTTGGTGTTAAGCAGCTATGTAAGTGCTTTCCAATTTAGGGCTCATAAATGGATTTTTACTAGTGATTCAGCAGTAAAAAGAATCTTGAAATCATTATTATGACCACTTATTATACAGACTCTGCAATATTTTGTAATTGTCATTTTTACCATTGACTTAAATAACAATTATGTATACATAAGCCCATACACACGCAACAAATGAGTTAAACTTACAGATTGGGAAAGCATTTAAACTCCCTGGCTGCAAATGACATTTTTAGTAAGATATGTAGAATCTGTCTTTAAACAAATGAGCCCATTGCTGGGTACCAGAATACAAATGGGAAATGCTATTTAGTGGTTAGGAAAAAACTGTCTACATGGTGAGGAATAGATTAGGCTGCCTCACAGTGACTGAGCAAAGATAGAAGATTATATGAATGTGGAAATAGTAATTTGCAATGGGCCTTTTAACAATTGCATCACGTATCTGAAAAGTCAGAACATGGTAGAATAGTTCTACCTTTCTTTGCTAAATAAAAGATGTGCTCCAGACATTTGCCTGACTGAGCCTTGTGCAATCATAAGTTTGCTGACTCTTCTGCTCTATTTAGGACAGGCTATTTAAACAGTTGCACTAAACAATGCGGTTTTCTTTTCAACAGAGAACATGCACCTGTAGACAAATTTCTGAAAATAGCAGCTCTAGCCTCTCAGTTTTGTTGCATCCTCTGCACTATTTTATTTGACTTTCTGAAATAAGATTATTTGAAATCGTTACCTTTAAAAAAGAACTCAGCACAGAATCATAGAATCATATAATATCCTGAGGTGGAAGGGAGCCACAAGGAATCGTTTCAGTCCAACTCTTGACCCTGTCAAAGGATGAGCCCAAGAATCACACCATGTTCCTGAGAGCATTGTTCAAATTCTCCTTGCACTCTGTCAGTCTTGGTGCTCTGACCATTTCCCGGGGGAGCCTGCTCCAGTGCCCACACACCCTGTGAGTGAAAAACCTTTTTCTAATATACAATCCAACCCTCCCCTGACACAGCCTCATGCCATTCCCTCAGGCCCTGTCACTGGTCACCAGAGAAAGGAGATCAGTGTCTGCCCCTCCTCTTCCCATCAGTGATGAGGCCCCTCCTTAGTGTCCTCTTCTCCAGCCTGAGCAGACCAAGTGACCCCTCAGCTGTTCCTAAGGCCCTTCACCACTTTCACTGCCCTCCTTTGGACACCCTCTAATAGCTTTGTTATTTTTATAGTGTGGCACCCAGAACCACCCCCAGCGCTCGAGTTAAGGCCACCCGAGAGCAGAGCAGAGCAGGACAATCCCCTCCTTTGCCTGGCTGGCCATGTTGTGCCTGATGCCCCCCAGGACATGCTTGGCCCTACTGGCTGCCAGGGCACTGCTGACTTGTACTTAAATTGCTGTTGACCAGGAACCCCAGGTCCCTTTCTATAGGGCTGCTCTCCAGCCTCTCGTTCCCCAGTCTGTCCATACATCCAGGGTTGCCCTGTCCCAGATGCAGAATCTGGCACTTACCCTTGTTAAAATTTACATGGCTCTTGATTGCCCAGCTCTCTAATTTCTCAAGGTGTCTCTGCCTTTGAGGGAGTCAACATCTCATCCCAATTTACTTTTGTTGGCACGTTTACTTAGTGTACCTTCTAGTCCTGCATCCAAGTAATTTATCATCCATGCTCTGCAGGAACCTCCTGGGCAGTGTGTGCCTGGCTGTCTTTCTAGCAGAAAACAGGGTGGGTGAAACTCCCCAAGAACACCAGGGCCTGTGAGACAGGCTCCTTACAGGTGACTTTCTCTTCCTGATGGGGTGGCCTGTAGTAAACACCCACTGCAGTGTCACCCACGTTGCCTACCCCTGCATTCTTACCCATCACATCTTTTCTTGTTTTTCACCCAGCCTGAGGCAGAGCTTGATACATCCCAGTTGCCCTCTCATATAAGGAGCAGTTCCACCACCTGACACTGCTGGCCTGTCTTTTCTAAAAAGAATGTAGCTATTCATGGTAGTATTCCAGCCATCTGAGCTATCCCACTGTGTCTCTGTAACCGCAGTGAGATCGCAGCCCTGGGACCGCCCACAGACCGACCTCTCATTATTCTTGTTTATTCCCACTGCTATGTGCATTGGTGTACAGGCATTTCAGAGGGGTAATCATGTGTGCAGATTTCTCAGAAAGGGTGCAAGAGGCCCCACCACAGCCATACACACTCTTGAGGTGGTTTGCCTTCTGGAACTTGTCTTGGAAGGCAGATAAGGAACATTTATCACTGCTCTGGTGGGCCTGGCTTATTCCTCAGCTGGATGTGATGTTGTGAACATTGTCTCTTTGGACAACCTACCGAGTTCTTCAGTTTAAAGCTTGCTTCACCAAGTTGGCCAGCCTGCTCCCAGAGATTCCCTTTCATTTTCTAGACAGGCAGATGTATATTTGAAATCTATTTGAAGGCATGATTCATAGAGTTGGAAGATGGTGTTCTAAATTAGTTGCCAAAAATAGAAAAGAATGAAAGAGGTTTATCTGTCTTTGTCACTGATGCAATATTAACAAACTCAATGGCTTCTCTGGGTACCTTGAGAGTCTATTTGGTACTGAGAAGTTGTGCAAAGCTGCAAATTTTTCGCAGTACTGCTAAGCACACAACAGAGAAAGTCATCCTGACAGTCAAGGTTCTGTCCCTAGATATTTTTTTTTAACAAATGATGGCCCCAGCAGCTGGCTGGACTTAAAGCTAGAACCAGATTTTCAAAACTCAACAATCTGAAAATTAGTTATGGCATGTTATTTAAATAGTTTTATTGACAAGATGATGCTCCAGATGCTTCAGAGGTTGATTCTACTCTGTCGTTTGTCCAAAGGGAAAAATATATAGAAAATTCAAACACATGGAATTATGACAATGATTCCATCAGGACGAGGGTGGTGCCAGAAGTGCTTTCACAAATAAAAAAGTAAACAAAAAAAGACAAACATGACTGAGGACTCTCTGCCGACTGTGGCAACCTGCATATTTCTCTGCTTCTCTGACGTGCTTTTGAAGAGGGAGACTTCAGTTGTGTTGCTTAAATGTCAATGGTTATTTAATGGATCTTGGACTTTTTATTTAAAAAAAAAAAGTTTCTATGGCTTGAATTTGAAAAAAACACAGAAACAAGGTAAAAAATACCTTTCATGTTATGGATTCATCCTGTTTTCTGGGTGTTAGGCACTAGCAGGACATCCAGCTCAATTTTATCTCTCTTAAAAATCATACTACTCACCATATCTCTCAGAATGTCGTCTTTAATAACCTGGACTCAATATTGTCTAATTTGTTGCTACTTTACACAAATGGAAAGGGTGAGCATAATGCCACCAGATCAAAGGCGTGTTTCTCTGTTGCAGCCCTTAATTTTGTCTTCTCCCTCATTTTATGGTTTGGCCCTAATCCCCCCATCATTTCCCCAAGTTAGTATCCTCCAGCCATCTCTCCTCCCCTCATTCCAGCCCCTTCTATCAGCCAGTTTGACCCTACCCCTTATTCCAGACCCTTCCATGCCAATCCTCACATGGGCCAATCCCTGCAGTGTCCATCCCCTTGGAATTCCCCTTGACTTTGACGCCTCATTGGCCCATGTGACCCCTTTCTCTCCTCCCCTTGTTCTGGTTTGTCCCCGGGGCGATGGGGTGATCCCCTCACTCCTCCCTCTCTCCAGCCCTCCAAGTCTCCTACTGGCCCCTTGATTGTACCCTCCCTTCAGTCCACCCCTGTATTTAACCCCCTGCACAGTTCTGTTAGTCGCCTTGTTTCCTTGGTTCCCTCTGACACCAATAAATGGTTTGGATTGTCCCAAGACGACAAGGACTGCCTCCTCATCTTTATTCTCCTCCAGACAGCAGCATCCTCTTAAGTGGGCAGCAGCACACAGGCTGGGTCTCTGGCCTGTCATCTACCAGGACCTTTCCCCACACTCGGTGCGGTGTTGCCTCTGGGGCATCAGTGTGTGGGTGAATCACCCAGAGAGCTAGCCGTGCTTCAGAGGGCTGCCTCAGCTGGCGCCCAACGTGCGGTGCCAGCTGACGCGGCCCTCTGGAGCCCGGCTAGCTTGGCCCTCACCCACACACTGATGTTCTGGAGGCGCCGCGCCGAGCGTGGGGAACTGCCACGGCAGGTGTCGTGCCGGTGGCAGAACCTTAGAGCCAATGCTCTACAGAGAGGCGCACCGTCAGGGAAGGAACAAAGAGGAGAGAGGCGGCTATTGTGCCCTGGAGAATCCAAAGGAGTTTTTTGCCAATGAAGGGGGCAGGACACAAGAGCAGAGAACAAAGGCTTACAGCAACTTAAATACAGGGGAGGTCCTGGGGGTAGATACAATCATATAACCAATCAAAATACAGAGTAGGAGGAACACAAAGTGGGTATTAACATAACATGAACCAGTAAGAGCAATGGTGGGAGAGGAACAGCTCAGGAGTACAAATCCTATTGGAGCAAGGGGAGGACTGACATAGAGGTTTCTGGAAGGAGGGGAGGAGTCAGGGAGGATTGGCAAGGGTCTGGAAGGAGAATCAGGGGATGGACAGGGAAGATTCAGGAACAAGGGGAGGAGATACTTTGAATGATAGGCATTTGGGAGAGGATACAACCGGGGGAAGGACCATTTGGGGGTAGGAAGCGAGGGGAAACACATCAGGACGAACCATAATATTACAAACAATGGAAATAGAAATAAATATGGGCCGCAACATACTTAAACTTATTTTGTAGGAGAGTAAATGATAACATATTGAGGGTCTTGGTGCAAATTTATTTCTAATCTTCTTATACTTTCTTTTTAACAAGCTATATTTAAAGCTGCATTAAAACAATTTTTGTGTGGCCTTTTCCTTCTATCATTATTTTCCACCAGGTTTTAGTTAATATTTGCACAGCTCTCTGGAAGAGCAAGCACCGAGTCCTGGTTTTTCTTTCCTCTTATGTGAGTGGAAAACCCTGACAGGCCTATACATAAAGATGAATGAATGACTTATAAATAATTCGAGCAGCAACTGCTGCTCCTTTATCATTCAGTTATATCCTTTTCAATATGGAATTGCAGGGAGCCCTGTATATAAAAAGAGCTATATACTTTCATCTTCTTTAAGCAGCAGAGCACCTAGCTGCTACGTATATGTGCGTTCAAATACAAAGAATTATGTAAAGATGTAGAATATGCCCTAGGTGACTTGTTTAACCTTAAGGACTTGTCATTTCTTTCAAAGAGGATGCAAGAGTGTGATGGGACAACAAACCCACTATCATTCAGCTAGAGAGCTCACCAATCCCATTCACTGCAGTACACCTGTCTGTTCTACAGGTGAGGAAACTGAGATATGAGGGTGACATTACTGGAGAAAAACTTGTAGCATCTCTGCATATTGAGCAGTTCATTTGACCTGAGGGTTTTTATGTTGAACAAGCAAGAATGAGAAGTTGCTTTTGAATATTGGATTAGCACTTCCCTAGGATTTTCTGCACTATCATTTCTTCCTCTTTCCTTAACTAGGCAGACCATGTCTGAGATGCATTTTGGGGGGAACCTTAAAAAATACACATGTACTAAATGTCACCAAGCTTTCTCCCATAGGAGTAAATATTATTACTGAACATGAATGATATCTGAGGAATCTTCATTGTGATCCATGGTCTGATAGTGAATAACAAAAGAAGCATTAATAGTTAGCCTCTTATTATCTGAGATTGCTGCTTTCATTGTACAGAATGGCCATTTGTCAGAAAGTGACGTGGGCAGCTCTGAACAGTGGAGCTTCAGAAAATGTGCTCATATGATAAGCTGCAAGTGTGATGGGCTTTTCTAGGGGATCAGATTATAGCACTTGCTGGGAAGCATGCAGAGGAATAAGGTTTCTCATGAGTCTCTGATGAAGTGATATGTCACATGCAGCTTCATAAGCAGATGGTGAGTCAGTCACACCATATTCATCATCACTTCTGATTCTTGAAAGACTGAACAGAAGATATCAGACGAGCGGACGTTCATGAGCTGCCATGCCTCTACAGCTAACTTATTTCCTGAGAATAGGCTCTGCAAGACATTTCAGCTATAGCTTGCCAACTGCATACAGAGGAAAAGGAAGACACACTGTAAACTTCAACTTTGAAGAAGGTTAAAAATGTCTTTTCATACTTTTCTGATGTCCATATTGTGATAAAATCTTGAAATACAATGTCTGTACTTTTTTTCTCCGATAAATTTTGTTAGAGTCCTTATTTTCATCTTGCATGAGAACGAGATCTTTTCAAGTTCCATGACTGAAATCAAGTCACTTCTCTCTTCCAAGTGTCCTTGTTCAATGGAATGTTAGGAGACTGTCATCCTAATACATTTCCCTGGAGTAGCCAAAGAACTGCAAAATGCAGCTGAACTGGATGGCATAGGTGTTCTAAGAACTGTACAGTACTGACCTGTAGAGACAGCATTGCTCAGCATTACCCAGGAAATTTCATGGACCTGTCACAAGAGAGACCATGAACCGCAAAGGTCCCAAATTACTCTTCAACACCAGCTTATCTTGGAAAATACAGGTGAGGGAAGTTGCAGTTCCCTTAGTTCCCTACACTGTCTGCTAGTCAAGTGTAATTCAGAGAGAGAATGAAGGATGAGAGACTCCCCTTCCTTCCCTTACTCCAATTTATTTTATCAGGTATAACATATTCACCTATTCAAGCCTCCCCATTTCCAGTGGCCAGCACCTAGAGAAGACACAACCAAGACAACAGAAAATGGAAGTCGCTACCTGGACCAAAAGTGTGTAAATGAATACAATGAGAGCATATTCCTCTTGGTCCTGATGAACAGAGACATGGGGAAATCTTGTCTCAGCTGCTGGGTATTAATTTTTTCTGTGCTGATACAGGGATATATGGTCAATATTTTGTTTTCACTGGGAGGTATTGATTCCCCATAGGAGTTTGTTAGTGTTTGATAGAGTTCAGATTTTAGTCTATTATAGTAAGTTTTGATTGCATCTATTGCAGAAACTTTCTGGTGTTTTGGACTTTAAAGGAAAACTTTTTAGGAATAAAAATGCTTCCCAAATTCTTTATTACCCCCTGTTTTTGTTTTTGGTTTTTTTTTTGCAAGTAGAATCTCTGTTGCAGACACAGCGCTCAGTTCTTCCCCAAGGAGCTTCACAGAATATATAAAAATATTTCTAAGAAAGGTCTTGACAACCATGTCATGCATAGAAGCACACAGATCATTGGCTTCTTTGGTCTCATTTAATAATGTCATATCCCTTAGAAATTTGCAGCAGCCTGCTTTGATACTTACTACAAGCCTTTAGGTGCCAGATGGGTCTCTCTTAGGAGGGATGTACTTGCCAATTCTTTACAGAAAAGATTCCATTTCATGAAGTTGGAAAAGACCACTCTCCCTCTCCCAGAGACATTATTAATTTGCCACACTTTGGCATGACAGCATGTGCACAAAGAGAGCAAAAGCTGCTGAGAAGCAAGCACACCCTGTACAATAATTCCAACTTTAGTTCCTCACAGGAAATTAAAAAGTTGTGTTTTGTACACTAAATTATACAGCTTTTGAGTCATTTGGGAAGACAATTATAACCATTCCATCGTTATATTTTTCTGCCTTCTGTAAGTTAAAACCCATACAGACTATTTTTCCTCTCTGCTCAAGTGTCTTCTGTCAGAAAGCAGTTGAACAGAAACATTATGAGGGATCATTCTGGAAGATAGTATGATAGTGTACCAAGGCACACACAATGCTCAGTTTTTACCGTCAGATTAAGGAAAATAACATCTACTGAGCCCTTTCACGCCTTAGAGTGTCTTAGAAACCCTACTAAGGGAAAATTATTACATAATTATGATCTGGTTTGCTTACCTGGTCATGAATAAATCCTCATGGAGGTTTTATGGGAGTGATTTTGTTTATTTCTTTAGTCAGTCTATGAGTTATGCTTACAGTACACTGACTGCATATGTCTGATTATTCTGCTCCTAAAGATCACTGGTTTACTGGAAATCATTTTCCAGGAATCAAGCAGTACAATTTTTATTCCTGTGAGATAAATCATAATAGTGTGAATACCAAGCACATACTTACAGATGTCAGAGGTCTGATGGTACAGATATTGCAAAATTAGTCAGAGCAAAATTATACTAATGATGTGTTCCATCATGTATTCCAAATCTAACCACTACATGTCTTTTACTTCTGTAGGTCTGTGAAACTGCAGCAGAGTTAATAAAAATTCCTCTTCTCACCTTAGTACAGTGTCATACTCTCAGCCAGCAACTAAATGCAACGCAGGCACTTGCTCAGTCTCCTCCTCACTCTCCTGTGACTAGGAGGAGAATTGGAAGAGTGGAAGTCTTGTGCATTGAGATAAGAATAAGTTTAATAATTGAAACAAAACAAAATGTTACAATTACAATAATAGTAATAATTTTAATGGAATTGAGAGAAAGACAGGAATAACACCTGAGCAAAACAAGTGGTACACATATCAGTTGCTCATCACCAGCTGAGTGTCCCTGAGCACCTTCCAGACAACGCCCAGTTTACATACTGGGCATGGTGTCCCATGGTGTGGAAAATCCCTTTGGCCAGTTCAAGTCAGCTGTCCTGGCTATGCTCCCTCACGGCTTCTTGTGCACCTGCTTCTTGTCAGAGCCTGAGAAATGGAAAATTCTTGACTTAGAAGAAGCACTACTTACAACCAAAACCTCAATGTGTTTTCAATATTAAAAATTGTCATACTGAAAAATTGTCAATATTAAAATTGTCGTACTAAATCCAAAACACAGCACTGTACCAGCTACTAAAAAGAAAATTAACTCTCTCCCAACCAAAACCAGGACAGGCAATCAAACCACATGTTCTAAAATTGCAATTCTGGCATGCAAATCCTCCTCAACCTCTCTGATTTAAAAACATAGCATGACAAATCTTCTCTGATATAAACTTATGAGACTTTAGTTCTAAAATACTCTTTTCTCACTCTGTTTACATTCTCCGGTTTGTAGGAACAGACAAGACTAAAAATAAAGTATATGAGAAGTTAAATTACATTTAAAAATATGCATAAGAATATCTGATGGGCTGAAGGCAGCCTCAGGAAGTCATCAGAGCCCATATTTATCAAAGTAGTTAGTGGCTTTGACAGCCTAGCTGCCAGAAGGGTGACCTTTTGCCTCATTTTCACAGATACAATTAATCATTTGGAATTGATGTGAAAGGAAGACGATCAGAGTTATGTTAAATCTGTACATACATTACTCAGACTCTTTGTTCTCAAATGGTGAGAAAGTCTGTACCCTAATTTTTGTCTATTAATAATGACATTTTTTTCCGCTAACTGAAGTTAAGAATTTGGCATCTGGATCCTTTTTCTGCTTTGGTGAAATATGTGAGATTGTCCATCTTGTTTATAAAATAAGAGCTGAAGAGCTGTGTCAAAACTGAGTCTTACAGATTAACAAAGCATAAAGTGCCATGCTCTGGTAAATAACAGTGATAAAATAACTTCACTTTTTATTGATATTCCACTGATCTGGAAAAAAAGCTATTAAAGAGGAAAATGAGAAAGGTTGTTTTCCTCTTCCATAACTTACTCCACTAGGCACACATCAAATGAGACCAACAGGGAAGCTTGGTTCATAAACTGAAGTTTATGATGCTTTATTCACTGGTAAAAATTGCATGGTGCCTTGAGACCTCTTGATGATGCATGTGCAAAAATCTCTGCCTCTTAGAACCAAGATCATGCACAACATGCTACTGCAAGTAGTAGGTGAGATCCAGAAGAACAATACCGCTAGACTTGTGGCACAGAAGAGAGGGAAGAGGGAGAATTTGCATACAGAACAAAAAGAGAATTAGTTTCCCATCTCCCTTTTTCAGTTATCTGGTCTTATAGGTATAGGTCTTGTTTCTGATAGAAACAAATGTTTAGTTTGCTGTCCTGAATACTCTTTTTCTTTGTTCACCTGTCAGATTGGTACCAAATGAAGACACAGACAATAGATAATGATTCATCCAAACTAGAAAGAGATTAGTTGAAGATGCAGAGTGGAAACTTTCAGACAAAGTACTAATAAACACCACACAGATTCAGCCTGATGATGTCTTAATACAGCTCAAGTTACTTTTCTCACCTTGTAGGTAACAGCTCCTGTGGGAACTGTGAAATGGAAGCACGGATGGAGAAAGTGAGTTGCTGAAAATTTTGCTAGAACCCAATATTTGCAGTTCTCTGCACTTCAAGATTCAATTTTCTCTAATAATCCATTTTAAAGCATAAGCACATGAATTACACATTCCTGATAATTACATTTCCTTCTTATTTAACTATTCAACAGGGTTACCAGCCAAAGAATGATGGCAAAAGCTGACTTAAGTCACTATTACTTCTACAGTCGGATGACAAGAGACAAAGTAAACAGCAGGTAGAAGGCTGGGTGCTTCATTTGTTTCACAGTTAGCCTTGAAAGTCTTCTCTAGCCTAGCCAAAAGGCTGTCATTCTGTAACTTGTAGTTCTTGTGAAAACAAGAAAAACCCCAACATTTTTCTTTTTCTGAAAGACTCTGCACAGTGTGTTTGTCCTTTCAGCTAACACTCTTTGGAACTGAAAATATGGCCTTAAGGACAAGGAAGACGCACCTTCCCTTGATTATATTCTGTCTCTGTCATAACAAAACAAGATTTTTACTGTTGAGTTGCAAAACAAAGTAAGGTTTGGGGGAGCTGTCTTAGTATATTTTGACAAATCTCTTCTTTCTTGTGTCAACTAAGGCATCACAATATAAATTAGTTGCTCCAAACAGCTTACTACCGTAATTAACTCTGCTATGCTCTGGGGTCAGAAATAACTGTTTTGTAACTGTTGCAAATCAAACTGCTCTGCCATCCCAGTAGTCACTTGCCAAGAGACCGTGGCTCCTCATCCTTTAGATGGCTATTGCTTGAAAACGCCCCTTTTTATTTGTCCCTGTGAGGCTGAGTGGGCATCTACTATAAAATTGTGCTGAGGGAAATGGGAGTTGAATCACTGACGCTTTTAACAATGCATAACCTTTATTATTCTGCTCCCAGGAGCATTGAATTTGCATGGCTTAGCAATTTGCAAGCTGTAATGACAGCACTTAGGACGGACATCAGTAGCAGCAATCCAGCGAGCCCAACTTCAGAACTTGCAGAAATATTACAGAGCTCTTCAGCCACTGGGTAATAGCTTCTAATTCCTTGGATATTCTTTGTAAGACACCATTATCCTTGCTAAAGCTATTTGCTTTTAATATGGATATAATGTGTAACACTATCAAGAAATCCAAGGGATCCAGCTATTATGTTTTTAGTACTTTCTATTTTCGCTAGTATGCTTTATCTAGTTGAGAGGTAAGAGAAAACCATGCTGTGTGATAGTGTAACTATATCTGCAACAAGAAAAACCCCACTACCTCTGGCCCAGTGGTACAGCGTGTCAGTCAATAGATATATCTTTGTATGAACAGATGCATATAGGAAGATAAAGTGTAGCTACCATTAAATATCTTTAAATCAGGCTAAAATATATAAGTATTTTGCTCTAGCTAAAATACTTAGGTATTAATAGTATTCTTAAAGCAAATTTATTTCATATTGGTGTTCATTAGATGGTGAAATAGTATTTAACATATTGGGAATATACAGCATATGAAATAAAGCTTAAATAATACTTTTCTGGCTCCATATAAAAGATTTTTAATTTTGTTACGGTAATATATTCCATGAAAACATTTTTTATTTACTTAGCTGAACCTTTTTTGATTTCTTGGGGTGATTAAGGCAGGCAGGTATGTCTATGTGCAGGGTATTATTTTCACTTGGTCACTGGACAGGAGTGGTGACACTAATTTATTGGGGAATAATTTTCCCCAATATTCTTATCTGTCACTGAAAGGTCATAGGAGATGATAGGGAAAATCCTTGTGCTTTGCTTGAGAATAGTAAAATATGGGATGTGCAACCATTGGTGATGCATTCAAATACTACATTTTTTCAGAAAAAGATGATTATGATCAGTGGTATATCAGTTTCTCATGTCTGAACCTTACTAGAATATGGCAATCAGGTAAGAGATCACTAATGACATTGAATGACAGAAAGGAGCTGCTGATTATAAAGGAAAGAGGAGGACAGGAAGGGGAAATAGGACAAAGAAAAACTGACTGGGGAACAGATAGATGTCATAGGCAGAAAAGCAGTGGGCTGAGCACATTCTGCCAAACAAAATTGTATTCCAAAATTCACATACAAACATAAGTTATGAAACAAGTAAAGTAGATTATGTTTCTTATTCTTACAGCTTCCTGGGTTTTGTACTCTTTCAAATGAAGAACTGTGTGTTTTAAATGAAAGACTGATCTTTGGATTTTAATCAAAGTTATTTTAATGGAGTATTAAGAGCAAAGGCAGACTGATGATTTTACCAGAAAATATTATAGATTTTTCTCAGTAACTAGAAAAGGAAATATGTTTGACTTGTAACAGGGAACTTAGCTCCTTTTACTCTGTTAAAACTTCAAGCAATGGATTCAGATTCTTTAGCTTGGAACTATGGAGAAAAAGGGTCAATGAATTAGGAGTTAGATGATACACACTGTCCAGTAAAAATCTACCAGTACCTGACTTAACACGATGAAATGATGTTTTGCTGATATAAATTGCATTCACTCGCAGAATAAAGTAAATAATTTCATTGTATCAGTGTCTGGAATAATCCCAAACATTGTTCTTTAGCTAAGGCATCTATCACAATGAAAAGGTAATTCATAGCAAGGTCCCTAAACAAGTGCAGGTTAGGCTTTCTTTGAATTATTATATTTAGAGTAGGTATGCAGTGAGACACTATATATAGACTAAGAATTCCGTTTGGGTTACTGGAAAACACTGTAAAAATTAAAAGTTACTAATAAAAGCATTTTTTTAATAAATTATGGTGGGTTGAAATGTAATTGTATAGCTTTGTGGATATTGGGCTGAATTTAAAGTTACGTGTACTGGAAATTTAATGACTCCTGACTTTTGAACAGGGCTGCAATAATTAATCAATTGGTAATTACAGCTGTGATTAACAGCTGTGATCATGACTGGTAACAAGTATTGATTAATTCCCCAATAATTCTGGCACAGTTTAGAGTAAGAAGCACTTTGCAGGATGCAGGAAGCATGATTAACAAAAGCAATAATAAAAACACTTCACTCTCATTACAGAGCTGTCTTGGGGGAACAAGATTTGTGAAAGTGGGAAACCTAGGTAGATTCATGAAGGTAAGGCAGCCAAAGATTGCCTTAATGAAAGAGAATTATTAGGAGAAGTGGCCACATTTTTTCATGATAATAAATTTGCTCCAGACTTACAGTCATTATGTCCCCACTACTGAAGTCTTTTTTTCATAACAATAGTGTGTTCATTTTAAACTGGACTCAGAAACTCTTTTTATTCCCATAAAAGATAACATTTACACACTTTCCCAAGTGCCATGTGAATAGAGGCTCATTTTCTACTCCTACAAAGAGCTACTAATGATGGGCACAAGGAGATGAAATATACATCGGCTAACCAAAGCTGACAATTTCATTTTGTGACAATGTCTTCAATTTCATTTCCTTTGTTCTATAGCAGCACTGAAAAGAAAGCTTTTGAGAATATTTGCAAAAAGCGGGATTTTGCTAACGTATCTATTCAGAACCAAAGTCTCAGTTTCGTATTGTCAAAAATGGGTAGATATTTATGTTATCTACTGGCCAGAGCATTGGCATAAACAGCTGGGAACCAAGGCTCCTGTTCCTTCAAAGTTGGCACAAAGATTTTTACCTAAGGTCTCTGTGGGCCAAGTGCAGAATGAGCTTGAAGCTGGATATATGCAATAAAAATAGAAGGCCTTCTGGTTAGCTAAACAAACAAACAAAGAAAAAAACCAAAGAAAAAAATCCCACAAACAAAGCAACAAAAAAGAAGATTACTCTTAATATTGAAAAGGATGTAGAAGAAGAGAAAATTTTTCTTAATTTGTCATTTATTGCATATTAACTTTGGGCACCAATCCTATGTCCTGTGAAAGAAAAGTGAGTATGGACTGTTATATTTGTCTGAACTACCAGCGACAGCATTTTTTTTTCAGTGGACTTCTATCAGCTGGGAAAAGAAAAAAATTAATTAAAATCAAGAACTCTCCCAATTCCATGATCTTCCTGTGCAATTTAAAACAGAGACTTCTGAGTCAAAATAATTTTTATACTTTCAACTCCTGCCATTTTATTATGATCTCTTTTGTTTATTATGATATTAATTTTTTGTCTCTAGAAAGTCCAGTCAGCTGAATACATGAGTAGTTAACCATTTAAAAAGAAAACTTAATATTTGCTAAAAGCAAAAAGAGCTTACTCATTCCCTTGATATTAAAGATTAGTTTGAGAGGCACAAGTGGATGGCGTGTCATAGCTGACTTTTTAAACATTTGAAATTAGGAGACAAGGAATGAAAAAATGTTTTAGTTCTAACTTTTAAGCTTATCCCACGATTTCTGAACATGACTCACCATTTTTATGGGGTAATGATAATCTCTTTAAAGCAGCCTTCACAAAGAAAGTTTCTGCTTTAGAGGTCTCTTGTGTTTTTTAGACCCCTTTGTCTTTGTACAGCACTCCTTCAGTAAAACCAGACAGTCCTTGTACAACCCTGTCAGATGGACAAGGCCTTGCCAATGTTGTCCTCTACCCACAACTGTCTTTATGTCATACTTAGGATGATCCCAAAGTAGTGTTGCATGAAGAAAGGAAATGGGCTAGGTGAGGGGAGAGGGAGAGAGACTTTTTCATGTGTAGCAAAGATTTTGCTACAAAGGCAGTTTAAAGGTAGTACAAGTTCCTAAATTTAGACCCTCCTCAATGAAGTCTATATTCAAAAACTACCACTGTTATTCTTCACATTCAGGATCATGTAAATGGTGATCCAGCATCTAAAGAACTAGGAATCAAGAGTAGATATAGCTAGTTTCTTCATGACCAAGTACATTTTAATTAGAAATTTTTGTTTTTAAAAATTAGAAAAGGCAGTTGAAAGAGCACTGCTTGGTTCCTGCATATTTATACGGGTGTCTGGTTCCTGCTGCAGCTGGGATTCTGTGGCTCACATGTCCATCTGCAAAACTTAAGCTGTAGGTATGGGCTAGGGGTCCAGGGTCCCTGACAAAGCACCTGGAAGTGGTCAGAGATCTGCCTGAGGTGAGGCTCTTCAGGTTATGTAGTTTTTCCAGGTTTTCTGCCTTTGTGATCTGAACTGTATCTTGGGATGGGCAGCTAGGGCATGTCTCACTCTGGACCTGGTAACTCAAGGTTTTCAAATATTGTAGCTCACTTGTAACTCAGCTGCGATCTTAAGACTTGTTGCAGGGCTTTTGTTCCTTTTGCCTTCCATAAGGTACGAGGAGTAGCTTAGAAATTAGAATCACTAGGAGTTTTAGTTGAAATTGGAGGCCTTAGGCTTTGGATTCCTACACTCCTTTGTTTATGCAAAGTGCAACATTTCTATAATTTTGTTTTGAATTTTATTTCTCCATATTTAGAAATTCTTCTTTTTTGCTATTTTTTTTCAAAACTAAGACAGCTTTTTTATTTTTCCTCGAAGATTGACTTTTCTTTCAGAGCAGACAGCGATTCAACTACCTCTGCTCAGGAAACCTGAATTCTGCTTTTACCGCCTGGTTAGATGATCACACCTCTGTTTCAGTTTCTTTTTTCTAAAACTATATCTGTGATAATCCTGATTCTATTTGAGTTATTGTATCTAATTTTCAGACCTGAGATAAATGCTGTTTGTTCATCATGAGTGAGCCCGTTAAATTGCATGCATGAATATTTGAGGGTGACATCATGTTCAGATTTAGTCTGAGAACAGGGGGATAGGATTTCCTCCATACAGACAATTTTCAGAGCTTTGATCCTGTCAGAAGAGAAACAAACAAAAACCCTGCTCCTGGGTATGTTAAGCACAATGTTTGCTTAGTATAGATCAGAAAGGTTCTGATTAAAAAAACAAAGGATTCAGAGGTCATACAGATTATATAAAGGGTATGAAAATATCTGTATATTGTAATGAGCACAACTGATGATGGTTTACTGCATGACAAGTTTTCTTATTATAAAAACTAAATCTCATTGAATCACTCCTAGCACTGCTGTAAGAAGCAAGAAGCAGACTGAATCCTGGTAGGTACAATTTTAATTTTTCAGGGGTCCCCTGGAATCTCTTTGCTTTCATGGGAGGGATTAGCACATCTTTTTCTATATAATTTCCATCCATCTTGCATTGAAGCACAGGAAGGAAGAGGAGGATGAGGGTGATCACCTCTGTATTAGGTATAAACAGCAAAGCAGCTGAGTTTGGCCAAATCCATAAATTTCCTTAATCAAGCAATTTCATTCCCACGCAACAGGTAGTATCAATCAGAGTATGCTTTCATATGCTAATATCTACAGACTTCTCTTTCAGAACAGGCATAGTAACAGGACCTGTAAAGACAGCAGGGGGGAGAGGACAACAGATTAGGAGGAATTATTAGAGCTGAAAACATTACAATTTAATGAATACTTGTATAGTTACCCTTTCCCCACCAATAAACATTCCAGGCTATGATTTAACAAGCTTGAGAGACCTTGCTATCTAGTTATTGGTACAACTGGAAAATTTGAATCAGCTTCTTTTCTAGTCGTTTGATTTCTCTTGTCATTAGTCTATTTTATTTTTATTACACAAATGGCAGTTCTTTATCTACATGGTGCATTGTGCACCACACAGAAGGGATATCAGGTCCAAACGCCTTCTACTTTTGCTCCCAGAGAGATTCAGAGGACAAATCTAGCTCTTCCCCAGAAGGTGACTGTAGGAAAACAGGTACTATGTATATACATATAAGGATGCACTTTCTCTATGGAACCAGTCTGATAAAACTATGAGAAACAGAACAGATAATTCATATAACATTTTCTTATGTTGTCTTTTTCTAGTGTCACAAAAGATGCATTTGCATTTCCTGTCTTAATTGTGAGTAAATAAAACCACAGAATACACTTTGCTGTTTAGCAAGTGTGTAATCATATTTATGAGCTGCATATGAATTCAGTTTATTTGGCCCACAGGTGCCAGGAGGCTGCAGTAGTTGTCTGTACTGTAATGATATGCTAGCAAGACATTGCAGGAAAACTTTTCTTTCATATCCTGGTTTGAACAGAAATGGGCACCAAATGATCTGTATTTCACCCTGCTCTTGTGGTCATTTGCAATGTAAGAAGAAACAGTAAGAAGAAGGAGAACACACCAAAGCCTGCAAAGGCAGCAGACACAAGCAACTGTGGAAACAGAACATAAAAGGCAAGAGACCTACACACATACTAACAGGATGTTCCTGTAAGGAACTGCAGGTTATGTGGTGGATTTATCTCACATATATTTCCTTGGGAGAAAGTAAAGTGTGCTTGCTGACAGGAGGGCAGGAAGAAACACCAAAAGAGAAATTATGCGAATATTTTCTTCCCAGAAGATAGTCTATCTCAAAGGAAGAAACTATTTACATTCTTAAAAACAGCTTCTCTTTTGTGTCTCAGCTGATAAATTTGGAAGTTGCTCACACTTAAGGAATATTTCTAAATACTGAAATACATATATGTGTTTCATGCATTAAATTTTCTACCTAAAGAAGTGTCAGAAAAAAATGTAACTCTAAAGGTAGAGGAAGTGGTTTTTAATGCTATTAAACTCTATAGGGATGATGGTCATTCAGCTCAGTTCCTCATTCTCCCTACCGTATGCCTACATCCTATTTGTGACATTTTTTACAGTAAAAATCCACAAAACACTTAGAGTAATTAACCTTGAAAAATGAATAATAAAAGAGAAATCATGAGTGGTGTCATGGAGGGTATGGTACAGCAGAGCATTACTATTTTCTAAAGCTGATGGTTTATTCCCAGGAATGTGATGACCACAATAATATATGCTACAAAGCAATGGAAATTTGCAAGCATCTTTTAACTGAGGAAACAGCACTGTGATTCATTGTCTATTAGAAGCCTGCAGGGAGATTCATGAAAAGATCCCATCAAGCTTTCAGCAGATATTACTAGAGGTAACAGTTTAATAAAAATTCATTTAATTTTTATGTAGCTGTTCAACAAAACCTTCTAATTACCTCACAATCATGCAGTTGAAATACATCAGAAATAATAAAACCTCTCAGAGTCATACATAATTAAAATAGTCAATCAAATTTAGAAGGAATGTCTTGAGGTTTCTTGAAAAAGCAGATGAATCTATGAACCTTCTATACAGTTCTTTAATGGCTGTGATGATGACATACATTCCACTTCTATGATTCCTTTTTTGACTCTATGGACATTGAAGATATTCACTTACTTTCCACGAAGATGATGCCAAGCTTAGTGCTGCTGCTGACATGCCTGAGGAATGGCATGCTATCCAGAGGAACCTGAACAAGATTGAGAATTGGGACCATGGGAATCTCGTGAAGTTTTATAACACCAAGTGCAAGGTGCTGCACCTAAGCCAGGGCAGCCATGGGTATCAACACAGGCTGGGGATGAACAGATGAAGAGCAGCCTGGCTGAGAAGGGCCTAGGGCTATCAGTGGATGAGAGCCTGGACGTGACTTGGCCATGTGCATTTGCAGCCCAAAAGCCAAACACATCAATAGCAGCGTGGCCAGCAGTTTGGGGAGGTGATTCTGCCTCTCTGCTCTGGAGACACCCCACCTAGAGTGCTGCATCCAGCTCTGGGATACTCAGTATAAGAAGACCTATTGGTCTACCATCTCTTGACCTACTGAAGCAGTCCAGAGGATGCCCATGAAGATGGTCAGAAAGCTGGAGCATCTCTCGTGCAAAGATAGACTGAGAGAGCTGGGGTTGTTCAGCCTGGAGAAGAGAAAGCTCAGGGGATACTTTATTGCAGTTATTCAGTACTCAAAGGGGCCCTATCAGAAAAAATGGGGAAAAGCTTTTTACCAGAACCTGTTACAATAGGACAACAGGAAATGGTTTTAAATTAAAAGAGAAAAGATTTAGTTTAGATATAAGTTTTTTACAACAAGAGTGGTGAAACATCAGGTTGCTCAGAGAGGTGTTGGAGGTCCCATCTCTGGGACCATTCAGTGGGAGGTTGGACAGGGCTCTGAGCAACCTGATCTAGTTGAAGATGTCCCTGTTCATTGCAGAGAGGGTGGGCTAGAGGAACTTTAAAGGTATCTTCCAACCCCAAATATTCTATGATCCTATGATAAGTTATTTTAGACCCTGACTAGAACTTGCAAAAACATCAAACCACCATCTGTTTAGCTAGAAAGAATATGTATTATAGCATAGAACAGGAATGGAGGAAAAATCTCCCTATTTTGAAATTGTTGGCCAAAAATTTGGAATTGAAGCACCTAACTTTGGACAACATTGTTAAGAGCAATGCACCTTAGCTGTTATGGAAATGCACCTTTTTAATACACAGGTGTCTAGATGCTAGATTTCTTTTGTCTTCTCTGTTCTCAGTACAAAACTACCAAATGAGCAGCAAAGGGGGCTGCCCCTCAAGGGAAGTTTAGCTGGCAGCACAGGGACCTCTCTGACGTGAGCTCCATCCCATGGGGGTCGAAAGTCAAACCAGGGAGTCAAGTCAAGAAAGCCGGGTCGGGCCTGGCAAGGCACAAGGCAGGGATGGCACACCCACGGCGCAGCTCAGTCAAGGACCAGGGGCCAGGGCACGAGCTCAGCTGTGGCTCTGGAGCCAAAGAGTGTAGGGTGCACACATGGAAGCTGAGGATGGGGCCTCTCTCAGTTTTTTCGCACAGTTTAGCTGTTCGCACGGAAGCCTGGCTCAACATGGTCTGTAGCAGGGCAGACCCCAAGGACTGGGATGGAGGACGGGAGAGGTTGCACAAGAAGACTGAAAAAGAAGTGTATACAGGCTGCTCAGGGCAATTAGACCCTGTTGGTGCCCCCAGTGCTTTGAAATCTCAAAGGTGTGTCAAAACATAGTTTGAGTACTTACAAAGATGGGCAATAAACCTAAATCAGCAACTTCCTTTGCTTCATCCACATATTTATTCCTAGAAATGAGGGAAAAAAAATGAGCTACTCTGACTTTTATTTCCGTAATAAATTTAAGTATTGCGTAGTAGTCACCTAAGTTCCAATTTTAATTCTTTGATGGCTATTTATAGTCTTCTTTTACGCATGAGCAGTTAGATAGAGATATATGTCAGTGTTTAATTCTCCCTGTGACTAAATGATTATAATATAACTCAGTCTCCATGGTATACTGGTGTGTCCTACTGAATCTACCAAGTGAATGCATGTCCACAGAGAAGGATCAAAGCTGCAGAATCACAGAATTGCTTCATTTAAAAGAAACCTTTTGAGATCATCTGTTCATGTCCCTTCAAATGCCCTAAATTTGCTTTCCCATAGAGTAACTCTAATCAATGCTGTTTTTCTTTAAGAATACCAGTTTCTTGGTTATTTTTTGTCTGTGAAAGGTTCTTGATTTTCTCTACTTTTACTTCTATTCTTAGTTTTATTATGTTCCTGACAAATTAACAGAGTTCCAAAGTTGTTGTCACCTATGCTAGGTACTCAAATGATGAACCATCCATCCACTGGGATAGTCATCTGTACATTTCTTCACAGAGTTATGATTTTCTCAGTAGTAATGCATAAAAATTTCCCTCAAATTTCATTCATATTTTCAGATGAGTTCATATATTGATGTGCTTTCTCCTCTTGAGCTTACTTCTGCATATATTTGTGTAATTAAACTGAAGAAATGTTAATTTCCAAGTTGCGCATACAGCAATGTATAGAAGCAGAAGATTGGATTGACTGTGGAGCTTCTGCTTGTGGAAACACTTGAATAATCTCTGAGCAGACTAAGCTACTATACTGCAAAGAGCAATGAACATAGCTTTATTTTACATATATACACCCTGTTAAATTTTTTGTCTGTGTTCTGTAGCTTTCATATCATGCTTGTAGAAAAATGAATTTGTATGAGTAAGTTTAATAAGGAATGTTTGCTCTATGGTGCTGTCCTTGGACAGATATAAAAAGGCAAATGAGAAAAAAAACAACAATGGAAAAAGATGGGTACTGGCAGGAACTGAGATATGCTCGGTGGGTGAAAGTATGGCGCTAATAATGCCACGGGTGCAGGTTTGATCCCTGTACCGGGCCATTCAATTAAGAATTGGAATTAATGATCCTTGTGGGTCTCTTCCAACTCAGAATATTCTGTGATTCTGCAAGTGAAGCCAGGGTTTGTATTATTTTAGGGGATGTTAAACAGGCATAATTGAGCTCCATCCAACCCCACTGTGAGGCAGCTTTGAAATGTCTCTTCGGCATCCTCCATGTGAGATCCTACAACAACCCACTACCCTGTTCAAATCCACCAGCTGTTTCCTGGGCAGGGAGAGGAGCCCTGCTAGAGTAGAGGGATTAGGCAGATGACAGCTCAGTGCAGAAACACAGGTAAGGGAAAGAGATGCAGTCACAATTCAGACCAACGAAAAGAAACAGAATTAGCAAAATCATAAGACTCATGAAATGATAGCGCGGGAACTGTATTGCAAACACAAGGCTTGAATGTGTAATGGAGTGACTGGTGTGATGACAGCAGCAGCTATTAGCTGTGGCCTAATTTCACATGGCATGTACTCAGAATGATGACTCCACTGCAGGATCAGTGGGTCACTCACAGCTGTTTTTGCCCTCTGTACAGGCACTTCACGCTAGTTCAGCTACGGGTTTTCCCAAACGAATGCAAGTTAAACTGGGAAAAAAAAAAAAGGCATACTAGAAGAAGCAAGAGTTTTATCAAGTTAACTCAAGGACTTTATTACCTCCCTACTTTATGTTTTTGTAACCTTTTACATATGTGATACAACCCTAAAAATGTCCAGAAGTTTTCCAGTGGGTACATTTATTTACACAGAGCAGCACTGTATTGCTCATCATTAATACCACAGAAGGATCCCAGTAAACACACCAAGCATCCTCATGCATTTTTCCATTAACAATTCAGTGAATGATGTCACAGGGCAATGTTAACTAATTACATTTTTAGTTATTCTCTGAAATTAAAGTTTGCTATATTTAGAACTTATTTAATTAAAATAGTCAGAGTATATTTCATGTGCCTACTGTAGATATTTTCAGAACTTCCGGCTCTTTGCTCCACCACAAACATAATTAACAGGAAAGTTTTCAGTGCAAGTTCAAGAAGAAAAGCAAGAATGCCTATTCCCTTTCTAATGATAACCAGCAGCCTCAGCTCCCTGCACTTTTAAAGTG
Source organism: Phainopepla nitens (assembly GCA_013400175.1). Lineage (NCBI taxonomy): Eukaryota > Metazoa > Chordata > Aves > Passeriformes > Bombycillidae > Phainopepla > Phainopepla nitens. The sequence goes on from VXBQ01007757.1 coordinate 484,866, forward strand.
GGTAGGTAAGGAATGTTTGTTATTCAGCACAGTATGCCACTGTGACATTTCTTATCATTACAGCACTATAGGACCAGAGGATTCATAAATAGTATTTGCCTCCTGGCAACTTTATTCCATGATAATATCCTTTTGATGCTGGGGCTGTGCACAGCTGAAAGAACCCCCAGGCTATCTTTGTACTTCTAAAAGTTGGTATTCTGCTTCCTGGAGAAAACTAACTAACTAACTAAGAATTAATAAACAAAACATGCACCAAAACCAAGAGTAACATTAATTACTGCATTCATTTGGCTGTAACAAAAGCAAAAAAAGATAGCTAAAAGGTTACAAGAGAAACAAAAATGGAGAATACGGTTCCACAGATTCTCTTCTGGCTGTTTATAATTGCAGTAAACCCCTGAAGATAACCATGAAGCACTTCAAAATTCAGTACTCATTATTCCTGCTTTCCTGAAATTCTGCATCCATATGGTTCTTTCTGAAGATAGGTTTTGATTTACTTAACATCTTTGAAAATCAAAAACATTTTGTATAAAATTCTTTTATTGTTACAAAGACTGAGACCTTTTCAAATCTGCCATTTGTCTTGACTTCAAAACTGATACTATTTATTGCCATTTTCAGAAATGTTCCAACACTTGTTGAAGGAAAAAGGACAAGATTCGTGTCCGAAGATGTTCTCAGAAAAAGGACTGGGAATGGAGGAATGGCAGAGCAGGAGCAGGTACAAGAAAGGAAGCGGTGGTGGAACGAGGCATGGGGAGCTGAGCCAAGCTGAACTCTTCCTCCACAGCTGTCTGGAAAAGCGATGGTGTGACACTGACAATCTAGTTCTGGAGTTTTGTCCGGCGCTGTTTTCTGGTGTCTTGGGCTTGGGGATGGGAAACACTAGTGGTGGGAGCAGCCACAGTCCTGTCTTTGTCCCCATCACCACATGGAACTAAGTTGAGGTGGTGAATAATTTTATTTGAAAAAGAACCTTCTCCTTCTGTATACTTTCATTCTTAATATTGTTGCTGTTACTGTGCGTTCCTAATTCCATTTGTGTTTGTTTTCAGTGAATCGTTATCCCAACCCAGAGTATCTGCCCTTGTCCCTCTCTTACTGGTAGGGGAGATGGGAAGGGGAGTGGATTTGGAGTCTAACTTCTGTGGATGTCTGTGTAACAAGAAAGGCTTTACAATGTGAGACTTAAATATGTGAATGTTACTTTGATGTAGGTTCTTGGAAAGCCTTGCAAACTGTGAGGTGTGATGACCACCCCAAATGCACTGAAATTAACTCTATATAGGAAAGCATTTCTGTTGTACTGCTGCTGATTTCAGAACCAAGTATTTACAGCATTTAAAAAATAATTCCATAATTTTTTTTTCATCACAGTAAAGCTAGCAAGCAGCTGCTATTCATGCAAGTACACTTGCTCATAGGCAAGGCAGGCGCTTCAGGTGATGGCTTAAAATAAACTCCTGCATTTCCTGAAAATATTCTTTCTTACTCCATTAAGTATAGAATTGCCAGGGTTTCCTTTCCTTTTTCTTTTCTTTTTTTGGCAGTGCTTTGTCCCTAGTGAATATTAAGGTGCCTCCTCTCGTGAAACAGAGGAGCGAATCAATGCAATGTCTTCATTTGTTGTGCACATTTGTGGCTATAGCAAGCCTAAGAGTGTCTTGGGGCAGCCTCAAAGCTTGTTTTCTACTCAAAGAAGAATTGCACAAGACAAAAAAATGCCTCTGAGGTTTAATTATCCTTCTTGGTTACCTCTCATCAGAAAAAAAATGTACTGTAGCTCTCTGACTTTTTCCATGACCAAGATACTTGTACTTGTTGCTTTTTTTCTTGCCAGTGGCAAATAGGTCTTTAAAAATGAATTGTTTCTCCTTCCTTTTTTTCCCCCATACTCCCAAGTGTTTCTCTATGCTGTACAGATGTGCAAATGTGGTGATGAAGCCTAGAGAAAAATTAATCTAACACTTCCCATGTCTGTTTTCCAGCTGATGTATTTATGTTTGATGCCTGGTTTTTTCACTTACAGGGATGGAAGTCTTGATTATGGAACAGTTTTCTGATCCTCAGTGTTCTCCATTAGCTGTTTCTTTGATTGGGCATCAAACTCTTATTTCCTTCTTGTCTGCCTTATTTCTTCTTAACATTCTGCTGAAATAATAAAAAACCCACTAAATTATTCTGGAAATTTAGAGTAGAAGCCTTACATCTGCCAAAACCAGCCATATTAGTAAAAAGATTCCATCACCTCATTTCTTGTGGAGTTGTCTGAATCGTCTTAGGAATAAAACTGCTGGTGGGGCAGTTTAGAACAAGGTATGTCCTCATTCTCTGATACAGTTGAGTGACTGGTACCTTCTGGTTCTTTTCCATCTGGTACTTCTAAAATTTTTACTGAATGTACCTTAACTACACATTTCCCACAGGATAGCATTTGCTTCACATGCATAAATGAAAAATGAAATATGAAAATCGACCCTGTCATGTTGTGAGGGTCTGATGCAGCACCTTTCACTTCCACGACATTTGTTATTCCAACTGACTGGACTCTTTCCAATGGCTCTGCATGATTTGAGGCCTCTGAAATTGCTATTTTTCCAGCAGCAATATGCAAGGCCAGGACAGAGGCCTCATTAATGATCTGGAAAGGAAGTGTAGATTTTTGACCAATTTTCCAGCCGCTAACATAAGTTGTGCTGTAGAGATGCAGATTGTTGCAGAGGGCATGCATTATGAAATTGTAAAGGACTGGCCTCCCAACCAGGAATCACCAGACATAATTACCTCCATTTCTACAAAATAAATTCTATAGAGTTTTATGAGGCAGAAATAATGAATCTATTTTATCCCACTGATTTACTGAGAGAGTAGTTGACTATGTCCTATGTGATCATTAGAAGAGCCAGACAACAGAAGTCATAAGAAGGAACCTTCTGCCATATTTTTCATTCACACAGAGAGTTTTAACAGTAGAGATGTTAATTAACTTTGTTCAGTAGTATTTTTACTCATACACTTACTAGATTATTTTAACCTGTAATGTTAAATGTAGAGATAAGAAGAGATTTAAGATTCTCAGTCCATCAGAATGATGATGAAAGAGTAAAGCTAGTATCATCTCAGGCAGATTATAGCAGGAAAATTAGGGTCTGGATTTTGAAACCTTTTCTTATCCCTTTTTTATTTTATTTAATTTTTTTTTTTTTTTTGCCTAGAGCTAGTGGGGTCCTCTCAAAATACTTTTTGCCTAATTGCTTTTTCACTACTTGTGGAATCATTCTGCTCTTTGCTGGATGATTTCCAGCCTGTCACACTAGAGGTGGCTGAATTATATATGCTTGGAGACAGAAATGAAATGAAAATATCTGGTACTATAATAAAAAGTATCATGAAGAAAGGACTTTTACCCTGGTGTTTATTAGTGTACAACACATATGTATAATTTTTGGTGTGCTAATTCACGACAGCCACTTGTGCACAGCTGTGAGTGTTGTTACCTGCTGGACAGGTGCACTGCCTGGGTTAGGAAAAAAACAGTGGGAAGCATCAGGGCCTCGGGCACTGTCACCACCAGCCCTGTGGCTGCACCGAAGCTGTGCCCAGGGCACTGTCACCTCACTGGGGTGGCAGGCTGTGCTGCTCCCAGCAGGGACCAGAGTGGGTGAGGGCCCAGTGGGGAGCAGGGCCAGCCCTGGGTCGCTGCCTCGCGGGGGCTGCACAGGGCCCAGGCTGTGCAGGCAGCAAGGGGAGCAGGGCAGAAGCCTGGCTCTGGGCAGCCGTGTTCATTGCCAGCTCCTCTGGCTTCCTTGGATAATGCAGGTTTCACAGTGCTCCTTACCTAGAAACAAATGTGTTCCAATAGGTACTTTAATGTTTCAGAAACAGTATTTTTTTTTTTTTTCCTGGAGGGAAGGGATAAACTGTAATGCTTTTCAAGGTTTAAGATGACATTCTGCTACTTAGTGATTGCTTTCTTTATCTATATAGTGCCTGGATACACAAACTCCATTTGCAGCTCAGGTACATATATCTAGCTGTATTGTTTTGATCTTGCCTCATGAGAATGGTGTTTGACATTGAGAGTCAATTTGCAAAAGTGTTTTGTCTGCACTTCTTGAAGAACAAAGCAAGAACACTGATGTTTCTATTATTTTTTTTAAGCCAAGTATAAAGGTCTAATTTTTTTTTTACATTAATTTCAATGAAGTATCAGAGCTCAAAGGATTTCATTATGAGGCAAACTGGAAACATCCCATAGAGAACTTATATTCTTGATGACCTTTCCCACATGTTCTTCAGTAAGAACAATAATTTGTGACTTGACTGGAAAATGGATTATACTGACAGAAAAGTGTAATTGTTTTATGTTTGCTGAGGAAGATCATGCACCTGAACCACATGCCAGTTACATCAATAGAAATACTTTTCAATACTTTTCAGCTGTGGCCTGTTCTGTTGGTATTGTATAGAAAATGTGTAATGGTAGCATGAGTTGAGAAAGAAAGATAAAAGGACACTAAGAAATGTACTGGTTAAAGGATAAGCTATATACAAACAATTTGTACACCAAAGTAGATGAGGAATGATGAGGTTTTGCTAGAAGTAATAGAGACTTATGATAGAGATCTAGCCTGTATATAAAATAATCTTCCTAATCATAGAAATTTTTTGGTCGTCAAAAACATTAAGGTTTTTTTCTCTGTGGCCTTTTAAAATCAGACAACAGTAGACACTGTAATTTTGGGAACAATTTCTTCATATGCTTAGGAAAAATGCTATTTCCTTTAACAACACGTTTTGTGTTTAGTTTTTAGGTTATTTCCAAACATGTGATAATTTTCAAGCGTGCTGCTCATGAGTGTCCTAGGCCAGGGGGACTGGAATCTTGGTAATCCCAGTGTGCTAGAGGGCTGTTCATGAGTGTACCGGACTGCTACAGTGAGTCTGCAGCCATTTCACTCAGCTGCACTGTATTCTAAGATTTCATGTGTTCTGATACACAATTTTACTGGGTTTGCAATAGGTGGGAAGAAAGGAAGGATTTGTGCTTACATATCACAGGTTAAGACATGAAAGGTACAGTGGAAGACTTGTCGGTGCCTGGGATAGCGTGAACAGTCAGGATTGCTTGTCATATTCTATCAAGTACCAGGTACAACACGGATCTGGTCTTTACTGTGATGGTGGAGAATCTGATCAAGCAGAATGCCTTGTATTGATGCCTTGATAGGCTACCTAGAGCAGAGGCTAGACAGTATTAAAGGAATAAACCAGGTATTTATTAAAGGGCCTTCAAAGGCTACACCTTGGGCAGTACAAGAGCCTGGCTGAGGCTACATCCAAAATGGACGGCATGTCATGAGTTTTCACACTTTCATAAGTTTTAATCCATTTACATATGGGGGTTAATTGTCCATTACAGCTTCAGGTTATGAAATCCCATCCTCCCAGATTGCTCTCCTCAATTCACTGTTATTTGCACTTTTTGGGCCTGAAGCTGCGATGGTGCCCTTGGTTCTCGGGCTGTTTTGTCTAACTAAACTGTGAAGAGAACTTGCTAACACTTTTTATGAAGTTCAGAGTTATATACCAATGCAGTACAGAATTTGGAAAATATGAAAGCTAAAACTTAAGGCATCAGTATGACAACTTCTCTCAAAAGCACTTGCAACTACTGTTACACTTTTACACAGGGAGGAGATTATTCTTTTGATTTCTGGTAGAGACTGGGTTTTTTCCTTTTTTTCAGACTAAAACTAGATAGCATCCCAGAGACATTCCTTATCACATACCCAAAAGATACATGAATGAAGTAGCAAACACTTATTGAAACTCTATTTTCTGTGTTATGCAGTCATATTAAAAGAATACAATGATTCTTTTGATTTGGTCCTATGAAACTCCATGCAGATTTGCATTGACAAATATACTTGTGTTATTTTCTTCTGCTCAAACACCAAAGTGAATAGGGGCAACCTAACTCTCATACAGGAGTTCTATGTAGTAAAGTGTCTCAGCAAATGTCTTATTTGCAATCTTTTAGGACCCTCTTAGAATGCAGCAGAGGAAATGTGTATTCTGGCCACAGTGGTCTGATAATATGGCTGTATGTGCCTTCTGGACCAACCACAGCTGACTCACATTAGCCAACTGGAAATGCAAATAGAAAGAATTCACACATGTGAAAACACCTTGCAAGCCCTCTGTCTTTAGATGTTCTTGAAAGTCCAATGGGATTATTGAATATAGGTACCAATTAATGTACCAAATATTGATATCAAAATCATGGAATCTTAATTCCAGGTTAGAGACTCAGCTGTTTCACCTCCTGTTATGTGAGTTAACAATAAAATAGTGTTCCATTTTGCTGTTATTTTGCCGAAGAGCGGATAGATGACAGAAGAAAAAAGAACCAAGTGATGATAGAGAATTTGCAGTGAAGTTAGTTGTAGTGTCCGTGTATGTGTGCATGTCTATGCAAATCTTCTGACTTCTAAATTCAACTGAATTGTATACAGGCTCATTAGGGGAACATTTACGGACTGGGTTTTATAACAGGGCTTTGCACTTAAGAGTACAAACAGTGCATAGTGTTTGCAGGACCCTGAAAAAGCATTAGCTTTCTCAAAAACTTCCTTACCCATGTTAAACCTAATTTAAATAACTTTAGCTTCAGTTTCATAATTTAAAACCAATATAATTAAGTATTTTTCAAAGGAAAATACATGCTGATGTCTCTGCATACTATTAAATATTTAAGTGAACATCATTTCTGCAAATTTTGTGATGGAAAATAACTTTGCCAAAGCAGATCAAATGAGCACATCATGCCTGCCTAGTACTAAGTGAATCCTTCTCTTTGAATTATTCACCACTATATGTCTATATATGTACATAAAAAGCATGCAGTAACTGTACAAATCAGAGCTTGGGTGAGTCTGTTGAAAGGATACCTTCAATATGCTCTGTCACATTTCAGATCTCAGATCAGGCACAAAACAGGTAAGGATTTTCCTGAAAATTACTAAGTACTCCAAACTGTGGTGAGAGTTAGAGCAACATAGTGTGTGTGACTGTCTCCTGGGGAGAGATTAATTGATGAGTATGAATGGAGCACAGGAATATTGTGCACTGTTCACCTTGGCCTCATTATCATGCCAAAACTTAATTATGTAAAGTGCTGAAATACAAAGTTGCTCTTACTCTGATACTGTATGTTCTAGATGAGAACTCTGCACTGCACACAGATATTAGCGAGCTGGTTTGTCTTCAGCAGCTTTATACAGACACAGCTTAAGCAGAGAGTGCTGTCAAGAAACAACTCTTATGTTGATTTCCTGAAACAAGTGACAGTCTTTCCCTATTCACAGGATACATTTATTCTTGGCTTTGCCTACCAAAGCTAATCTCTGAAAGAAAGATGGTTAAACTCTCCTGGTTTGTGTAATCTCTTGTAAATATGCTTTAAACTGAGCAGATGTCAAATTGTCAAGCTTGTAATGCCACACGTGTATGAAAGTTTATGACATGCATGGCAGCGTGCTCCAGAAGCAGAGCTAATGCCATTAGTAACACAGCAGTCAGACATCATATAGTGGAAATAACAAAATTGGTAAGAGGAATGTGCAAGAGGCCAATAGCTTTAAATCAATCCAATCTCACATGACAGAGCAGGGCTGCACAGTTTTAGCCCTCTTAATTTTCTGTTTTTCTAAGTCTTACCAGTAAAATCATGCATCGTAAGAAGAAAGAAATGTCTCCAGGTCTTTCCTTTAGCAAGGAAGAAAAAATCTTATTCCCCTCAGACCTACAAGATAAGAGGAAGATGCTGACCCTGGTAGTTGTGAAAAGAAGTTTGAGTAATACCACTGTTACTCAGTCTGAATGATTCTAAGCTAACGCACTCTAAGCCAGGACACCAGAGACCACAAACAGAGCTATGATGGTCTGTCAGATGAGGATACAGAAGCAAAATTATCTTCTGTGCCATCAGAGGCACTGGCTTGTGACAGATAATGGTCAGAATGGCAAAATGTGCTTTTTGTACTTAATTCTTGTTGTTTTTTTCAATTTGCCTAAGTTTTGAAGTCAGCTGGGATTGATGGCATCAGACTGCAGGAGTACCAAAGGAAATCAGAAAATGTCAAAACCATCCAAATGCTGTCTACTAATTGTGACTCAGTGGGCTAAAAAAAAGCAGTATTTTTCTTCCAGCTAACTTGCCCAATCTAGACACAAGTCTTATCATACTGGTAGCTAGATGACTTCCTGATGTCCCCATTGTGACTAAACTACCCTAAGTTACACCCACTCACTCACTGACAACAAGGCAGTTGACAGGAGGCACTGTTGTCACTTGGCAGCTGTTAGGTCTGCAACTGCACAGCAAATTAAATATTGTAAGGTTTTTCAACAACTTTTACAGATTGCTTTATCGAAGAGAAGGACAATAAGGCAAATATTTTGACTTTTTTTGGTACAAATCCTTTATTTTTTTATACAAATCTGCAAAGAATTTTAAATCTTTCTCTGAAGACTTCATACAGCCATGTGGATAATGAGAAGTGAAACTTGTCTCTGAAAAGATGCGTTGGCAATTTTACTCCCTTCAGTCTATGCTTGGGTTCTGGCTGTTTGCTGTGAGAGGTGTCAGACAGCTGAGCATCAGAAACATCTCATGCTGGCCATACTCATGATAGGCAGGTACCACATGTCACCTTTACTTTCCCTAATGCAAGGAGACAATGTCATGAGGAGCTTCAGTGAAGATTTACAGCCCATTGAGATCCTTTTTTCTCTTCTCAGGAGCTAATGTAAGCAATAAAGTACACAAACTCATGGAGCTACATAACTCTTTTTGTCAGCTGTGTCATTTGGATTCAATATATCTCATACTAGGTGACAGGAGTGTGGTGAATGTTCTGAAAAACCAAGCATAGCACGCACCTCTTCCCTTACCACAACCCAACAAACAGAATCAAATCTTTGGACAACAAAGTCAAGCAACACAACAGCAACACAAACCTTGCAGGTGCAATAATCTATTTACAAGTGCTTTCCTAGCTAGATCTGCATTTTTGCTTTCGTGCATATCTTCTCTTCTTTTCTCCTTTCCCTTTTCCACTCCCCAGATACAACAGAGGCAAAGTGCTGTCATGTCATCTGTAATTCTTGACAGTATAATTTCCTGAGGTCAAAAGTAAAGCAGTGTAACTGTGAGGAAAGGGTATTCTTCTCCTTTTCATAATGGCAAAGGGAAAGTTCCAAAGAGATTTGTCACTTTCAGGAAATAAAAACTTGTGATGAGTGTTTACATAACTTTTGATTTAACTTATGTCAGTATTTTTTCAATATTTGTCAGCACTATTTCTAGAATAAACAGCAAGCTGGGACAAACTGGCAAGTCTGTGTATTCTGCTTTTTTTGCTGAACTGTAATGCAGTGCTGCCTATCATAAATCTGCTTCACTGATAATTGGGATAGTCTCTTTGCTTCTGGAGCGCAGTGAAGGAGGAGAATTGTGATGGCCAAAAAGTAGCTATGATGTGGCAGGTGTTATCATTTGCCACAGGTAAACTGGTTTGGGAAAGGTTAATTTCTGTTGCAGTTGTTACTGCAGAGATTTAAGTTGCTACTTAGATGACCAGAGCTGTGTCATAGTTTTGTGCAGGCTGAAAAATGATTTTGTGCAAGAAAGGTATTCTGCTTCCTGGGAGATATTTCGGGTGACATTTATTAGTTAGTAATAATACAATGCATATATATATATATATATATATATATAGTATCTGTTGGAAATTGTTCATAGAGCTGCACAGGAGAATCAGTGATCCATTCCAACAGAATCCATGCTTACTACATTGCCTGGAAGTTAGGCCTCCCTGTTTATATCTAAAGGGGACGAGGCAGGGAAAAACAGTATTTTGTTGGACATAGACAAGGGGTGGGTGAAAAAGGAAATACACTACAGCATCTGGACAGATGTTAATTTAAGAAACTCATGTAACTGGTCTTACCAGTCACCTGGATAAAGTACCTACATTTGATCTTTGCTAGCAATCTGGGCTTAAGAAGTTCAGTAAGAGTGAGATGCTTCAAGGTTCTTTTCTCTAGATCTGGAAGACTCATTCAAGCTAAGTCTATTCTCTCCTTTTAAACTGTAGCAAACTAATAATTACTTGTAAAATATTTTAATCCTGTAATATCTCCAATTTCTCTGTTTGCATGCAGCCCTTTGCATCTCATTACTTTGTTTCCTTTGAAGAAAGACTGACATTTTCTGCAAGGGCTGAAATGGGAGATTTTTTTGAGATAATGAAATGTGTTTCCAAAAAAAAAAAAAAAAAGACAACCAAACCAAGGAAGGAGAAAAGATCTAAATTAGAAAAATGAATGTGCTGTGTGCTTAGCTAATTATGCCAGGATTTTTGTATGGTTTCTTTTTAATCAGGCACCAGTTAGAAAGCTTTGAGCTACTGCCTTATTTTCCTTCTCTATTTAGCACTTGAAGGAAAGGAAATTATGTCCTAATTTTGCTTTAATTTCATTGTTTGTGTCCTTGTACTCATAATTAATATGTTTTGTACTGCAGGAGGGTGAAATTATATTCTCGTTATAGAATTAATTAAAGTCAGATTAAGACAATTGATTCCCCACCACCATCCCTGCTGTGATAAGACTTTGAGGGGACTTTTGCCACTAAGGCATTATTACATTCTCTTATTTCCTCTGTAACGAGGCAGGAACTTCTCCCTCATCCTAAAAGAAGGAATGCAATTGTACCTATTTGTTTTCAGTTTCATTAGATTTACTCAGTGTTTCAGTCTTGCTTAAAATTTGGAAAGCTGCATGAGTCAGTCTGGAGCCAACTTTTTCCTTGGTTTTGGGAGTTTTTTTATGTAGTTGGCTTGGGTTTTTTTCAGTTTTTCCTGACAGGTTCTTCCCAAGTCTCAGAGGTCTCTGATCCTACTGGCAGGGATAACTATGTGTATAAGTAAATCATGTAACTCAGTAAAGACCATCCCCAGTGACTGCTCCCATCAACCTCTCTGCTCATCTCTCAACTTTGTAACTCCTGGATGAAGTTCAAGGGCTTACATCAAACAGATGACTGCAGATATCTCATTGAAATTTGAGCATTTGGACTGCACTCTCTAGGGAGATAACAGTCCTATTTTGTTTTTTTATCCAAGCACAAACAGAATCTACTGTGGGTAACGAGAGTAATTTGTATTGTAGTACTTGTTTATGGTTTAAAAGATAACAAATCAAGAAAAAAGGGTAAAAGGATGTTAACATGCCCTACAGAACTGAAAATTGAAGCATTGGAGTTCTTACTTGACTCTAAGACTGAGAAAAGCAAAGACTAAAAACAGAATGTGTAAGTGAGAAGTTCAAAAGCAAGTGAGTAAGCACTTTTGATGTGGTGCTGGAGGCGGAAAAAGCAAGAATGAAATCTTAAAATTGGTATGTCTTGCACTGGCAGGCTAGTTCCACACTGAAAGGAAGTCAGTGAGCTGTGGCTACACTGGAATTGGAGCTGTTTAGTACATAGGTAGAGCAGAATTTCCCCCAGCAGTATGATGTTTCCCATATGACAAAATCATAAGGAAAGATACTGAGAATAAAGATAAATTCAGAGAATTAAATTAGATGTCCAGTACAATTACCTGAAGTTCCTAGTAAGCAAAACACTTTTCCTTTTAATAGAATTCTTTGCTGTTAAAAATATTAAAAACTGTTTTAAAAATTTTAATGAAAGTTATGTCATCTGCTGCAACATTAGCAAGTGCTTCCCCACTGTGATTGTGATGATGATGTGGAGAAAGTGTTTGTATTCTCAAATTATTGCATTTGTACAGTATTCATCTTGTAGTTTACTTGAATATTTTGTTGAGGGTGCATTTCTTATCCTTTTTGTCTTTGTCTTTTTTCTGCTGAATTTTATATCCTTTTAATAAGAAAGTTATTTTGCTCTACATTTGCCAAGGGATTCATGCAGGTACATTCTGTTTTGTTGAAGTGCCTTTTTTGTTAGAACAGCAGATAGCCACTCACTAATTAAAGTAAATGGCACACATTAATGTCTCTGTGGTGCTTTCTTTATTTCAGATTGATATTTCTTGTCACCTACTTCTCCCTTTTGATAAGGAAGATATCTGTGCCCTTCATTTACTTGTGTAGCTTTGTAATGTTTACCTTGTTTTAAGAAATATCACTAGACTGTAGTGAGATCAGTGATCTTTGAGCTGTTTTATAATTTCTGACGCTGGTTTGGTAAGTGATCTGAGCAAGTCTATGACAAGTAATTGCTACTTGAATTGGTAGCTTTGGACACTGCTAAAAAGCCCTACTGAGACTGAGCTTTGAGATGTTTACATTTATTAGTACAAATCATACTAAACCTACAGGAATATTTGAGCATCCTACTTCAAGCTTGCTTAGCTACCTTATGGAATAAACACTCTTGGAAGCAATGTCTGTTCAAAGTGATTTCCTCAGTCTTACAGGTAATTTCTGATAAACAAGGACTGCAGCATGGATTGCATAATACTTTTTTATCTCAGTGTCTCACTTCAGTAAGCGCAGGTGCCCTTAAAAAAATTGCCACTAACATTAAGTGTATTCCAATTTATTAATCTACCTTTAATTGTGTGTGATGCAAAAGTGGCTAATTATTTAATCCTACAGGATGAACCAAAGCTTGGAAATCCTGATGCTGATCTTCTCTGCCTAACCATGTTTTTCAGAAAGGGAGGAAAATCTGGAGACTCACAACATTAATGAATAACTGACTTTCGTAACTGATCTCTGTCAGGTATGCAACTGTTTCTCTTCAGGGTAGCTGCATTTTTTACCCCTTTCTAGAACACTACCATATAAATCCTCTTTTCTATCACTAGGCCAGGAGACACATGACTGCAAAAAAACCTGGCTTGATTTCATGACTGAAAGAAATAACTGCATGTCAGCAACTCATTGCAGTGTAGAATGAAATGAAAATAAAATGCTTGTGAAGGCATGAAAATCTAATAAGTCTTCTAAACTTACGTATTGAGATTTATATTCTCTTTTGAAGTGGATACAAATGTGTCTGACATGCTGTTCCTTGTTCAGGTGATCTTGATGAATGTAGCTAATTGTTCTACTGCTGTTATCTGTTGTAGGTTGCCTAATAACTCTTCATAAAATGCCTGTGTCTCTACCCTTTCAGTCATTGTAGGGATGCTGTAAAGTGGAACTATTAGAGTCACCCTTTAAGATGCCACACTAAACACTGATAACTAACACTACAGTATTAGGTGAAAGAAACATTAGAGTCAGTAGCAGGAGTGACAGCAGGAATTGGTGAGCTTTCATTATTTATTATTTTATTTATAATTTATTTATACTTTTTTAAAATTTAAATATTGATTATATTTTTTATTTAAACTCTAGTAGAAGGTGTCTCTGCCCATGGCAGAGGAGTTGAAACTAGATGATCTTTAAGGTCCCTTCCAACCCAAATAATTTTTTATAAGGATTTGGCCAAAAGAGAGGTAACAAAGCTTTTCTCCTTTCTTCCTTTTCTTCTATCAGTATTCCCAGTGGACTTTGCAAGGCCTAGGAGGTTTAAAGGGGGGCAAAGGAAAATAGCCTAAATGGGCTGAGAACTAAAGGTAGGATTTGGGTTTTGTTAGTACTTTTATAATGTTAAAGGCATTACTGAAAACCTTTGGTTTTGATTTTGCTTTTTGGACACAGAACATTCTCTGAATTAAGGTGTACTAAGGAGATTACTATAGATCAATCCTGGAAGAGTTAAAAATAGTTCTCTAAATGGGTGCTGATACAGAAAATAAAGAAGTGACTCTTGGAAGAATTTAACTCTGCTCTTTAGAAAATTGATGATGTCTTATATTCATTAAAAAAAGACTTTTTTTCAGGGCTTACAAGGCAGGTGTGAATCAAGTCAACAGAAAACTGCAGAGGCAAATTAATGCTACTATGCTGGTCAATAGATTAGGAAACTAAAACATGCACAACAGTTAAATGGATTCTCCAAGGCCTTTGGTCTGTGAGGAATTCAGGAGACTTGATGCAGGTAATCAATTACCTGGAAGGGAAACTATTGACTACACAGATTGTATCAGTCTATTTCAATAAGAAGCCAAGTGAATAAACTGACTTTTTTTACAGAACAGTCAAATGTCCTCACTGAGCTCTTTCAGTCTGAGATTTGAGTGTATGTCTAATTTTCCTATTCCAATTTAAGAGTTTCTACCTGAGTTATGTTTGCTTCCTTTTAGAAAGCAGAAATATACATATTTACACAATTAGATGGATTGTGTATATTTGCCACTACAGTAACTGGTCAGCAGCTGGTATGACTGAGGCCCTATTTCTGTGTGTGAACTCCTAGTCAGCAAAGCATTCTTGGGCTTATCTTTGACTGCAGCATTAATCACTAACTAACATCGTTGGACAAACGAGATAATTAGCAGTTTTGAAATAAGATCTTTTTTCTTGCACTCCAAAGTAAATAGTATCCTACTGAAGAACTGGGTAAGTAGCAAGATTAATTTTCTTTTTCTCCAGGGCTTCCAAGTGAGCCTTTCCATGGAAAAAAAAGGTGTAAGTAAAGAAACTAATTTGACAGGTATGTGAAGAATACTCAAATCTATCAATATTTCCTCAGAAAATTTAAGGATAAAAACAGTATCAAAGTTTTTTCCTCAAATTGTCTCCTGTTACAACTAAGTTGATCTCAAGTCATTAAAAGGAAGCTAGTAGTTGTGTTGGCCTTTCTGGATTTTCTGTAACTCAAATGAACTTGATTTTTAAATAGACATTTGGTATGCACCCATGATTTCTGGGCATTAGCCTCTGGATGTACATAGTTGAACAGTTAGTCAACATCTCTAAATAGTACAAACATTGACACTTCAAGGTTATGATGAAGGTACTTTCAATGGCATTTCACTCCAGTGTAAAATTTTCTCAAATAAGAGGCTTAGAGCTTATCTTTTCTGTTAATATAGATTTGTTTTTCCCCCCTATCCGCAGAACGACCTTGGTGATTTTAGTTTCTGGGAAAACTCAAGTGTATTGTTTTTACTGTGTTTGTACCTCACATATATCATTTCCAGACGTTAAAAAAACCAGTATTTTTTAAAGTAACAAAGCCTTGCATCTGTTCAAGAAAAATCTTCAGAAATAGTTCATTCACTTCTGAAGGTTCTCACTGATTTGTAGAAGTAATATGTGAGCAGGTTTTGCTTCAGGTACAAAAATCTCAGAAACTCTCAGATAAAGAAACATGAGAGTCTGCAGATATCTATAACAGGGTAGCTTTATCTAGATTGCAGCATTCCACACAATATTTGATATTTCCATAGCACATTCTTGATTTATAAAACCTGAGAATACCTCAGGAAGGTGAGAAAATGTTAATCTCCCCATTTTTATACACTTGGAAAGTAGGTCATGTTATTCATTCTTTTCATGAAAAGATTTCCTTCTCTTTTGTTCCACAGTAATATACTTTTTATTTTTCTTTTTTTTAGCTGTCAGTCAAAACAAAGTGTAAAGACCACATTACAGGACAAATAGTGTATAAATGGATTTTGTAAATTCTGTCATATCTACACAAACATGACAAAAAAGACACTTCCAAATGTGGATGTTTAAAACACAGCACAATTCACAAATTGCTAGTTCAGCCTCTCAGCTGCAGCCATTTTCAGTATATTGTTTTTGGAAGTTAAAAAATATGAGAACTTACACTAAAAGTTAACTCCATTTTGCTACAGAATGGGACGGAATTTGGCAGTATGGTAAATTAAGATGTGCAAATAGGTGCTTTTAATGCCTTTTCACAACTCCCATTTCCAGTGCTGCTCTGTGCTAGAGGGTGTAACTGTTATTGAAACCCGGGGCTGCCTTGGTCACAGGAGTGAATATGCATCAGCTGGGTGTGAAATAGCTGGCAAGTTCTTATTTAGCTCTATAAATGCAAAGTTAGTTCCTCTGAATGGATTAACGTGCAGTTATTCTAGACACTTACACATTTATTTTGATTGTAGCCTGTATTTTATTTACATCAATTAAAGGCTTATGTGGATTTGCAACCATCTCTACTGGCTTTAAAAGAAGCCAACAAAGTCTTATGTCAGGTTGTCCTTAACAAATGTCATTCCACTTTGACAAAAATTAGTATCTTTCTTCCATTAGAAGGACTGCCTTGGCAATTCAGATACTGTCACTGTTTTGTCAGGCTTAATTGCTGGTTTACCATCAGTGTGGTCAACTCACCACGCTAATAGGATTTATGCGTAGCTTGAAGAAATTGTCTTCTATGTTCTCGACTAAAGAGTTTCCGAGCACAGGTGCCAATATAACAGCTTGTGGCCTTCCTGCTGCACAGACTCTGATCCAGAATACTGGCTTCTTGAAAGAATCCTAATATGCAGAGTAAAACTGAATGTTACAGCAAGGCGTACAAACAACTGGCCTCTTTCTTCTTCCCTCTTCCACAGAGCATAAGTGAAGAGATCTGGAGTACTGGAACATCTATCTATAAAGGAAGTCCTTGATCAGAAATGTCAAGGACAGAAAAAGCCAGATTTTTTTTAATATTTAGCTTTGAAAAATCCTGTCATTTCAGAGTAGAAGATTAGCAAGGGTATAAGCCAATCGAGTTGATAAGATGCCTAGTGGATACCAGAGATAAACAGCTTTATTGTGTATTTATCTTGTAGAGCCTAAAGTTTGTCCTTACTGTCTTCTCTTTCTACATTTATCTTAGAGTTTCTTTACAGATGAAAAGTTTATTGAAAGCTCCACAAAGAGGCACAGTTCCATATCCTGCTGGGAACTTTTTAGGCATATCATTAAAATATGGGGATGGACAGAGATTAGAGACAGGAACTGAACAAAATCAGTGACATTCAGTCCAAGAAGAGCCAGAGAACAGTGCAATTTTTAATATCTAAAAGAGGAATGACTCTAAGTGCCACAAGCTTTTCTTACTGGTGCTTTAGGAAAGGTATTTGAGCCCTGAAACTGTGTTGCTTATGAGATAATGGAGTGTAATCTAAACCATCTTGCTACAGAGAGAAATAAAGTCATAAACGGACAAAAAAAGCTTGAATTTTTTTGCTCACCCACAAAGTTTTGAGACAGCTGAAAACACATAAGTAGAGCTTACATTCTGTCATATGACACAACCATTAAAAGTTGCATCAGGTTAATTGGATTGCTAAGCTAGCATCTGGGGAAATCGAAAGGCAACAATTAAATGTGTCCTAAAGTTGCTGAATATCACAGAGAGAAAACTCTCTGGTAGTTGTTAGCTTATTGCTTTTTCACTCTCCTTTTGTTACAGCAGGGACAGCTACCTTAGGCATCCCAATGTATGACTGCCTGTTCTAACACGGCTTTTATCACCATGATTCAGAGCCCCACGAGGCAGGGAACCATTTCTTGTCATGTACACTGGAGTTGTGAAATCCACATGTAGGTCTCTCTGAGGGCTGAAGCAGAGGTCATGAGACAAGGCAGGCCCATTTTCACCAGAGTTCAGGGAGTGGAAGATTAATTAGTTCAAACAAATCGCCTTGGGATTGACTTTAAAAGACAAAATATGTTGAAATACAGTATCTCAAATCTAACCTTTAGTCTCAGTGCCCCTACATGTCAAGCAAATGAATATTATTTTCCTCATTAATCAAATAGGTAAAACCAAAGTATACAGATTATGCAGGGTTAGATTATGTGTTTTGAAGGGATCAGAGTTCTGGTTTACCAATGTGACTCATAACAACCCATATATCTTGTGTTGTTTCTGCTGTAGTAAAATGACAGTACCATGGTGACGCTGATGCTGTGCTGACAGTGCGGTTCAAGTAGGGACGCATCTTGCTTGTTTTCCCAGTGGATGCAAAATTTTTCCAGCTCCTGTCTCATGAAGACTTGGTCAGCAGCTACACTTCAGATCCAAATTTAGTAGTAAAATTCTTGCAGGGTATGCAGAAAAAGAGCCAATGATTGTACATTAATATTTATACTTTGGGTTTTCTATCTCTCACTATTTTTTCTCTGTCTGTTGAAGACCCGTCTTTTCCCCATGCTAAGTGCAGCTCGGCTTCCCAGTTTGCAGAACCTTCACACACCCTGGGGCCAGCACAGACAGTACTAACTGATAGTGGGCTGAACACAGGAACCACTTAAGGAGCTGGGATGCAGAGGCATCCTATGTTCAATTAAGTATTTCCTCCTGCTGCAGCTCTGTTGAATTCTTGAACACTTATTTGCTTTCTCATTATTTTCTTAATTCAATTGCATGGCTTGAAATTTTCTTCTCTGGGAAGAGAAGGCTCTTCCTTACATGCCCCTGTGAGCTTTGGGGACTCTACCAATTTGTTTGCTGCTGGTAGATAGAAGCACCTTCACTCCTGTCCTTCTCAATTAGAATATGCAATGCATTCTCATTCTTTTCACTGCTCTGTAGATATCTCTTCTAATTCTGTTGCTTCACATTTTTATTATTAAATTCGCATTGCTCTCAAGTTTTTCTTAAAATAAAGAAAAAATCCAGCAAATCCTGGAATGGTTTGGGTTGGAAAAGGCCTCTAAGATCATCATAAGTAAACTGTTACCCTAGCACTGCCAAGTCCACCACTAAACTGTGTCCCCAAAGTGCCACACCTGCATGTCTTTTAAATACCTTCAGGAATGAGGACACAGCCACTTTGCTGGGCAGCCTGTTCCAACACTTTATAACCTTTCCAGTGAAGCATTTTTTCCTAATAGCCAATCTAAACCTTCCCTGGTGCAACTTGAGACCATTTCCTCTCCCCTGTCACTTGTTACTTGGGAGAAAGGCCAACTCCCATCTGGGTACAATTTCCTTTCAGGTCTCCACTGAGACTCCTATTTTTTCAGGTGAAACAGCCCCAGCTCCCTCACAAACTCCTTGTTAGACTTGTCCTCTAAATCCTTTATCAGCTTGTTGCTCCAACATCTCAATGTCCTTCTTGTGATACCAAAAACTGGACACAGTATTTGAGGTGTGGCCTCACCAGGGCTGGATCCAGGGGATCATCACTGCCCTGGTCCTGCTGGCCACACGATTGCTGATATCAACCAGGATGTATACTTCTGAGGTCCTGTGAATTCCGTTTACTAGATGGCTGATTGGTTTTCTTGGAACAGAAGATATTTTGGCGGGAGATAAAATGAGAATATTTATCACTTGTATTTATTCCTTCTGAAATCCTAAATGATGTGTATATTTAAAGAAGTAATTAAACTCCTTTTGGACTGCAATATTATAATTTACCTCTGCAAATTTCTATTCTGAATATAAGGTTTCTATATTGCTGTCTAAAAAATGAAGCAGTTGTTAACTGAACCACAACTAATTGCTAGAGGGTAAAAATGCCTTTGTTCTACTACAACTCCTCTAATGCTGTATTAACTTACTGGTTTGGGGAATACTTAGGATGAGAAGCTTGATCCATATTAGCACTCCTAAAACCAAGTAATTCCTGGGTAGATTTAAAAGCTTTGAGTTTTGTGTTATGCCTCTAAGATATTAAAAGCTCAGTGCACCAAATGGAGTGTTCCAAATTTTCAAAACTAAGTCAGCATTTTCCCATCTAAATCTACTATTCTATGTACTTTATGAAAATCCAGGTTCTGTTGTAAGGGACATTTTCCTCTGAGGCTGGGATTCTTTAGTGGCGTTTTTGGCAGTGCATCCTTTCAAGAAAAGCAAGGGGAAAGGACACCTGGTAGTGTTTGGTATCAAGAATGTCTAGGGAATCCATATTAACTTCCTCAGTTTTCTGTGCTTACTGGAGACCACATGGCCTCCAAGTATCCCTTGTAATCAAACTTCTCTGTGTTTCAAAACTAGTCTGATATTCCAGCTGTTGGTCTACTGTAAGTGCTCATTAGATACCTTGAGCATGCAGCTAGAATATTGACATATCATATGTATTTAGAATCTCAACAGAAAGTTCTTAGGGTGCTTTTTTGTTTTCCTGAGGGCGGCAACCACAACCAAAATGTATAGGTGTCCACTGCTGTACTACACTACTCTTAGCCAGGAGAGCTACTTGCATCCTGCCTCTTATTGTAGCATTGTCCAAACAGTCCTGAAAGCACTGAGGCTTTCAGTACTTAATAGGACTGATAAATTTTTGTGCTTAGAAGCGAGTGCAGGAAGCCATGTGGTAGATCCCTTGGGCTCTTGCCATGAAAAATCAGTGGTTATAAGCTCTCAGTAAGATCTTCTGTAGTAATTAACTATTTCTAACTTTATCCACCAATCCCAGACTCTCTGCTCAATGGAATTAAGCATCTCAGCCCCTTAGCTGATATGCCTGAGCAAGCCAAGATGCCAAAAGACTATTATGTGTAATCCTTGATTTCCTATCATCTTTATCCCAAGATTATTGAATCAGCAGGCAGATGAACTTTAGTTTGTGATCCTTTGGCATGGTTCTGGGTACTATAAAATCTGAGATGATTTGCAAGGCATTTATACATTTTCAATAGGAGGGAAAATTCTCCAAATGACTCCAAATTAGCTGAATAACAGGAGGAAGAAAATTCATTAATTATTTACAAGAGAACATATGCTCCTTCCCATTCTTTTTTGCACATGGCTTGTCAAACATTTGGAAGCTCTAAGGAAAATACAGTTGAGGCAAATATATGTACATCTAGATGTCTACAGGCAGGTGTAGTAAAGCAAAACCTCCAATAAGATGTGTCACAGACAGAATGTGCACATTATGTTTACAAGCTTACTACTGATGTTATTCAGAGGCTACTTAGTCATGTGCCCGAACCCGTGAGTGTGTACTGAGGGAGCTGTACAGAAGTATAAAGGTTTGCATGCAAGGGTTTGGTCAGCAAAGTGCTATTGATCATTATTTCTGAGCCTTAAAGATTTTTTTCCATTTACCATTCCATTTTTTGAGGGAGTAACATACTGTGGTTTCCTTTTTCATCTGGGTAAGAGCTTTTGATGAGTGTTAAATAATCTAAAGTTTCTTAAGGTCTTAGGCTTAAAATTCAGTGAATTTCAAATAACACTTAAACATTTAAAGGTGTACTGTAAATAACACCAGAGTCACAAATTTTCCTAGGGAATTGAAAGCCTCACTTCCTCTTAAACAGAGATTCCTGATTTATTTTGTCCTGTTGTTGATGAACTTAGTCTCAAAAGATGTATCTTAAAATATGTCCACATAACACAATGCAGTACTACGGTCACCTGAGTTATCTGTGAGACAGGCAACATGAAGCAAGCCACAACATGAGACCATACAGAGAAACTGCTCTGCAGCCTTGAAGCAATATATCTCCATGTCAACTAGCTCTTTTTCTTAGAAGGGAGTCTTTGATGCCTCTGTTACTGGTCAGAGGTCTCAAACCAGTTCATTTGGCACCAATATAGAGCCTCTACTTGATGCTCAGTTCATGCTGTAGGACATTCCTGCTAGGACATTTGAGAATTTTATTTTTAACTCCTCATGCTGCAAGTTGCACGTATGTAAAACAGAAAAGGTAAACATGCAATAGTACATCTTATGCATTTGTTAACTGTTTCTTCATTTATTAATGAAGAATTTATGTAAATAAAAAGCAGTGTTAGAAAACACACACACTCACAAAATGCATTGTAGCCATGTACTTCTGTAGCAAACTTCTCCACAGATGTGCAAGACCTATCATCATCTTTCAGCAAAGCACTTGGATATTTCTGCTTCTTTTCTTAATATTTTGTTGTGTGTGCCAGTAATGGCAGTTATTCTAGTAATGACATTCTGTAAGTAACATCCTGGAGTTCTCAAAGCTTGCTAGCATAGCTGACAGCTATCATAGAACATGTTAGCTTTCCCAAGGGCAATGTCAGTCAAATTCCCTTCTTGCACTTTACTGTTCCACCTTGGGAATGTGCATGCACGTGTGCACATGACTTCTGAGGACTGAAAAAGTACAGACTTTCTGTTAGGTGCCCCAGAAGAATTTCACCATAGAATGCCAGCAGAAATACCAAAACAAGTTCCATATTTCCCTCTCTCTGGTGACCACCTACTCCACCTGTTTGTTGTTGCTTGCATCCAGCTTGGGGAAAAGCAGGGACCTGGTTATCAATCAGAACCACACATGCAGCAGCTGCCAGCTGGTTTGCTAAAACTTGGAGAGCTGTTTCCAATACATTGGTAAGCATTTGTTATGACAAAAGTGCTGACATAATTGCAACATGAAGCAAGTTAAAAGTGTCAATTTACATCAAGGACATGAGTAAAATGCTTTTGAAAAAAAAAATAAAAAGAACAAAAAATTCTTTTGTGATGCTTTCTTCTTCCTGTCCTGTATTAAACAGAAACAGTGAGTGGACCTTGGGAAAAGCAGATTTCCAATTCTGTTGCAGAGCAAAAATATCCTGTAATCTTTGCGGTTTTATAGAGTTTTCAAAGTAAATATCAGAATAAAAAGTCATTAATTTTCATGTTTATATGGATCACTATAGATAAAAAGTAATTACTAACTTTGTTCTGCAAAGGAGTTGGCAGAAATAATAATGTATTTTTTGCAAGTAAAATTGTTTGCATGAAGAATTGTTACATAACAATATGCTTCTGCTTGAAAATAATTACCATCTTGTTAAAGTGTGAATAATTTCTATATTAAGTTAATAACACAATGCCAGCGAAATTTTCCAGAACTGTTCCATTTTTGTGTACAGAATTAGGATGTTTGGTTTTTATTATTCAGCTTATCTGCATCTTAGATGAATGTTAATGTTTATGATCATACCTTTCACTAGCCGCTGAAGAAAACAGATATGTATTGCTACATTTTTATAGAACACTTCCTGCATAAAGATTTTATGGATGCTCATTTATTGACTCTGAGAACTGTGCAAATCCAGAAACCAACGGTTAAAGAAAACCTGTGTGGAGGCTATGTGGCTGTTCATATTGGAGTCAGGGGAGCAGTGGAGTCATTGGCAACTGGAAGGAAACTCAGACCATTTCCAAAAAATTCACTTAAAGATACCTCAGATTAAATACAAAAAAAGGTAGAGACTTACAAGTTCTAGAAATGGTAAAGGTGGCTTCTGAAAAAAATTGGCTTCCTAAAAAAGATATACAAGGCAATTTATTTAGACTGAGAATAGTTTCTTAGTCTTCTGATTAGAAGTTTCCTATATATTGAATGAAACCAGTTAGAATTTTACTTCCCATCATCTTGAATGACTTAGTGAAGCAGCATGTTAACTGAGAAAAGAAAGAAGACCAAGACTTACAAATGAAGGCCACCTGCTGCCATGATGTAGTTTGAATTTAATGAGTGTTTTAATGTTCAGTGCTCCAATGAATGACAGATACTGCTCCTAGCTCTCTTTCGTTACATTTTATCCTAATCTACCTTGGTAGATTGCTGTCATCTCCACCTGTATTTTCAAACAGATCATACTTATTTCAGTTTAAGCACTACAAGTGTTATGATGGTGAAAGTAAAATCTCTGTGAGAAAACACAATGCTTCTGTGTTACTCCTAGAGGAATGTGCAGCACTCCTGAATTTAAAATAACATTCAACTTTGGAACAGAGCAGGCAGTTTCATAAGATCAAAACTGTACTAGGCTCCATAAGCTATATATGCTTACCTTGGACATGTGATGAGAATCACCCCAAGAATAAAATTAAGCAGAGAAATTTGGCCTACATCAAAGAATCTGTGAAGGAGTTTTCCCTGTCTGACCATTCAGGATCACTCTGGCAGTCACACTCCCACCAGCAGACATTCCCTGCTGGGGCTGAAGCCCCTTGGCAGCAGGTGGCTCCAGTGACCTGACAAGAGCCCCGCTTGAGTCCCACCCTGCACTCATGCAGTCAGACAAGGTTTCCTTACCAGCTTGACTTTTGGGTTCCCATAGCAGAGTCTCAGACATTGCATTCCTTAAAGCATTTTATTCACAGTGCAGTAACACAGAACCACCTTGAGCTTATGCCTCTGAGGAGTGGCCTCAAACAAAGGAATCCTGGGACTGTATTCCCTCCTGTAATGTACGCAGTCTAAGCACACTTAAGTTTACCTGCATTAAATGTATTCCTCAACAAATCTTATCATTTAGGTTGGAAAATACCTCTTAAATAATGAAGTGCAACCATTAGCCCAACACTGCCAAGTCCACCACTAAACCATATCTCTAAGAGAAGCAGGACCCTAATATCAAGAAGCCGTCCGAAATATGACACTCTTTCACCGAAACGGTTCCATGTCACTCTCTGGCTTTTATTGGTCAGTTCACAGCTTTTTATACTGTTAACTACGTTCTAATAACTTTCTACCTAATTGGTCCTAACTTTATCATCCTGCATGTAAACTACTACATTACTGGCACCCATAACAAAGTTGTGGATTTTGCCCCCCTTCATGATCCCAGTGTTCCACCTGTCCTCTTGCTTTGTCCTTCAAGGTCACTTCAAGGGCACAGGCCCCTGCGGGCCCTTGCAGGCCTCTGCTAGGCCTCTGCTAGGCCAAGCCTGCCTTTGTCCGACCCTTGAAGGGGCAGCCCATGCCCCTGGTCAAGAAGAAATCCCTCTACATCTAAGTGCCACATCTTCAAGTCTTTTAAATATCTCCAGGAATAGTGACTCAACCACTTCCCTGGGCA
Organism: Phainopepla nitens; assembly: GCA_013400175.1. Classification (NCBI taxonomy): domain Eukaryota; kingdom Metazoa; phylum Chordata; class Aves; order Passeriformes; family Bombycillidae; genus Phainopepla; species Phainopepla nitens. The sequence goes on from VXBQ01007757.1 coordinate 509,557, forward strand.
GCCTGTACCAATACTTGAGAACCCTTTCCTTGAAGATTTTTTTCCTGCTATCCAAGCTAAACCTCCCCTGGTGCAACTTGAAGCCATTTGCTCTGGTCTTATAATTTTTTACCTGGGAGAAGAGACCAAACCCCACTTTACCACATCATCCTTTCAGGCAGTTGTAGAGTGATAAGATCTCCCCTCAGCCTCCTTTTTCCCAGTTTAAACACTCCCAGCTTCAGCTGCTTCTCCGAAGTCTTGTGCTCCAGACCCTTCCCCAGCTCCACTGTCCTTCTCTGGACGTGCTACAACACCTCAATGTCCTTCTTGTCGTGAGGGGCCCAAAACTGGACACAGCACTTGAGGAGTGGCCTCACCAGTGCTGAGTACAGTGGGAAAATCGCTGCCCTGGTCCTTCTGGCCATATTATTGTTGGTCTAGGCCAGGATGCCATTGGCCTTCTTGGCCACGTGGGCACAGCAGGCTCATGTTCAGCTGACTGTGGACCAGCACCCCCAGGTGCTTTTCCACCAGGCAGTTTTCCAGGCACTCTTCCCCAGCCTGTAGCACTACGTGGGGTTGTTGTGACCCAAGTGCAGGACCTGGCACTCCACCTTGTTGAACCTGACACAAGTGGCCTCAGCCCAACAATCCAGCCTGTCCAGATCCCTTTGCAGAGCCTTCCTGCCCTCCAGCAGATCAGCACTCCTGCCCCGCGTGGTGTCATCTGTGAACTGACTAAGGGTGCACACAGTCCTCTTGTCCGGGTAATCGATAAAGATATTAAACAGACTGTCCCCAGTACTGAGCCCCAGGGAACACCACTGTGACTGTCTGCCAGCTGGGTTTAATACTCATCACTAACGCTGCCTATGGGCTTCTTTTAGCTCTGTGAGGGGACATGGCTGCTACCACTTCTGGTCCTGCCCAACTCTCATCAGCCACTGTCGCATGAGCTGCCAGCTCCTGGCAGCTCCCTCAGGAGAGCTTTAACAACACTGAAATAGTCTACAAATTCGTCTTGAGTTCTGTCAAGCTCATGTCACTTTTACAGAAACCTATATAAAGAGATTTTATCCATTTTAATTAGGAATAAGAGGAATGAACATAGTGAAGTATCAAATCTATAATTAAACAGTACAAAATAGATTTTCACATTCCTAGTTTGACAGGATTCCCTGGGAAAGGGAGATTTTATGCCATATGAAGAAAAATAATCTGAATTGACAGAAGATTTTATATGTCTGGTTTTGTAGTTCTAGATTAAAGTCTAAGTTGTAATTCATGCAGTTTTGTCTCAAGTCATAAGATACTTCTAAGATTTGGTCACAAGCGCAACACTGATCACAAATAATAATTTAGTTTGTTAAATGTTTCAGAAGGTAGCTTAATGTCAATCAGCACATCCAGGTGGAAATGGGTTTGCCTTTCTGAACAAGGAGCTTAAAGTGGGAATCAGCCAGCCATCTTCAGATTATATATGTCTTTCTAGTCTTTATTTATTCAGCAATGATAGACAGCTGATATGAATTTAGTTAAAATCTAACCAGTCAGATGGAACAACACATGCTAAAATGACATACCTTAGGTTCATCACTAAGGGGCTAAAAGCTATGAGGAGGTGAAATTCCATTCCACAGAAGTCATACTTGAACACATGAAAGTTAAATAATTTCAAAATTTTCTTGAAAAAAAATTCTTTCCTCCTGACAAAAATGATTTCAGACCCTTTGCATCATCATATGACATAATACGTTATCAAAGTATTTGAAGTAAGTGATTTCAAAATACAGAACAGTTGTGTTTTGATGTTTAATTGAATGTTACATGATCTATAAAAGCTTTTGAGTTGTAGGAGACAAACATTTTTCATTTAACAGTGTTAACACAATGTTAATTGTGGCTTCCCCCAGATAATCCCACATGCTGTTTGTTTAACTGTGATTTTCAAAATTCTAAATATGTACCATGAAGTAAGGTTTTATCTTCTGTGTTCATTTATTAAATTAGTTCCTAGCGTCTGTATTCATCTTTGATGTTTTTATTACAGCCAGCTGAACCTACCAGTTCAGCAAGTTTATCCAGAAATAAATTTTTTACTAGAATGAGCTGGGAATAAGATGGTATGGAAAAGACACATGTATTGGTGGGGTTTTTGTTTGGTTGTTTGGTTTGGGTTATTTTTTTGGTGGAAACAAGCAACCTTTATATTCTAGTTTAATTTAAAGTCTTTTCTAATCTAAGGACTATAATAGAAAGCTTTTCAATTTTATGGTTATACCTCTACTATTACCTTTCAGCTGCAGGAGTCTTCCACTGTGCATGTCAACCCCATTGAAGTCTTTCCTGTGCATATAAAATTGCCTAAAAAAAGCCTTTGTGGGGATTATGTAACCAACCATTGTCAAAAGTAAGGAAGAACCATTTATATGAGCATATTTTTATAAGCACAACCATATACAAAGCATTTACCTTACAAAGCATTTATATTACAAAGCATTTATATTGCAAAGCATTTATTATATTACAAAGCACTTACATTATATCATATGCCTAAATAATTGAATTTATTTTCAAACCCTTATATCCTTGGGTAAATTTACCCATCCAAGCAATTGCCTTGTGGATTTTGAGGTGGATAAAGATTTCTTTGTAAATATTATTCCCCCCTCAAACAAAAGTACAAATATCAACTGCATGCAAAATCTTAGCTTGTTTCAGAAGTCATTAGTGCCTGAAAATGAACATGCAAACTGATACACAACAGTAAATACATATTTCTAGGGAGAGAAAGGGGAAGCATGTTGCAGTTGTAATCCCACTGCTGTTTGCAGTGGCATTCTAAGAGGGTCTGGGCAGTTTCTCAGCCTGATATCTCCTCTTGATGACAGGTAGAGATTCACTTTTTTCAGAGCATTAGAGTAGCCTGACTTATAAAACATTGACCAAATAGTTGATGCTTAGGAATCCTGTTTCTTTTGCTTGCAGAATCTAATCCAAAACCAAGTTGAAGGGATTTAACTCACAAAGAAGAAAGTAAATAAAGTAGTATTTAGTGTGGCTATTCTCTGCTTTATCTTTCCCAGTAGCTGGGATTTTTTGTTTGGTTTTGGTTTTGTTTTTCTTGTCACTTTTGACAAAAATTCAAGGATTCTGATATTTTTATCTTTTTTGGAATGCATTGTATACTCAGCTCTTTCCCAGCTGATTTCACATCTACTCGCTTGAAATGTTCTGTATGGTAATACAGCCTGCTTCTTGTGTATTTACCATGACACCTTTCAGTGCAGTGTATGTCAACTGGCTTTTTCTCTCCAGCCTGCAAAAAGTAGTCTTTTGAGGTAGTGTTTGAAATTAACCTCTGTGTGGTGTTTTTTCATTTGTTTTTTATTGTTTGATTGACCATTTGTGTGTGTATTTGATTATGATTATTATTTAACAGGGTTAACAGCTTCCTAATAATTGGATATTGTGCTTTCCCATTTAATTTGTTATTATTCTTTGATGTCACTTACTATTTGTCAGGTAATTAACTTTTAATTACACTGTTTAAAGCAAAAGGCCTTGTTGTTTTTTCACGATTTTGCCAAGTCTATTAATTCAATATAAGCTTTTAAAATACCTTTGTCTTATGCTTAGTATATTTTTTTTATGTTTGAAGACATGAAAATCTAGAAGGCAGAATATTTCCACATAATTTCAAAGAAAGTAGAGCCTGGAGTTAGTTACTGCTTGTGTAAGTAGAAATTTCCAGACAGATGAGCAGGAATTTCACTAAAGATCTAAACAGATAAAATAATTTAAGAAAATTGAACAATCCAGACTGGACAGTTACTGTTACAAGGTAGACAATTGTTACTTATGTCTGGCAAGAAACTGGTAGCTGAAAGATACCAAATAATTTATAAGTCAAATGTTGACAAATGCTTACAGGTCAAAACAAGTAAAACTTGTCTCTTTTTTTCTGAAACCTGATGAGGACAGCAAAAAATCCCATTACAGACCTGTCAGTCATAATAAGATGCACTATGCTGAAGTGATGTAAAAACACAAATAAAAACATTCAATAATAGCTAAAGAAAATGAAAGTGTCTTCTGCCCACACAGAAGCCCTTTCTGTCTCACCAATGTCTTTGCTAATGAAAACAGATTTAAGAGGTGGGATATTTATTATGGAAGAAAGGTAAAGAAAAGGACTTGTCAGTTTGATGGAAGATGTTATTTGTGAAACAAAAACAGAACATGATATAAATTGCAAGACTAACTCAGGAAGGGCCAGCCCTGCATGGGTAATATGTATATTGTATATGCATAATAGGTATATTTCTTCTAGTTGATGTGAACTACTTGTTATCATTCTGGACTAAAAGGGAGCAGAAGATTGAAGCAGAGGAAATGACTGTATGGAAAATGTCTTGTACAATTCTTACCAAATACAACTTGCTGTGAGTGAAAAATTAAATTCCATATGGTTTAATGATATAATTTTGGAAGAAAAAGATTGTTTACTATGTGAGAAATACTGTGGAGATTATCCCAGCTTTACCACAGGAGGGCAAGTTATTCAGTCATTTGTTGTCATCTTTGAACCTTAGTTATCTATTACCTGTTTGATGTGCGAAAGTTGGGTCAGCCTCGTCCTAAGCCTTGACTTATGTGGTCACTAGTAGTACTTAGATGGATTTCCAGACTTCTTCCGACAAATGCATGACTATAAGACAAGTGAGAACTAATTGTTTTAGAACCAATTTCCAGTTTGTATGCAGGTCTCTTGTACTGATTTTTCACTTGTTTACAAGTTTATAGAGAACCTATATCCTTATTAAAAATCTGAAGCCCTGCTGAAGAAATCCACAGGTTTTGTCACAGGGCTACCCTCTATGTACGCTCTAGATCTAATGGTTTATCAAAGTCAGTGCTATAGTCTTTGCCATTATGAAAGAACTATTTACAGAGAACAAAGAATAGGAAGTATTTGTTAATAGAAGTCAGCTTAGAATGGGTTTGAACCTAGCTTGGGACAGTTTTCACTGTTAGTTTAAAAACTTAGAGCATGCAGCGATATAAACATGCATCTCAGAACTATTTTTCCTGTAAATCAATCAGGAGAAATATAGGTAGAATGCAAATTTTTATTACAGTCATAAAAATTTAATATGTAATTTTCCAAGTACTTTCAATCATATACCCCATCCCCCCACAAAAAATATGAACTTGCTTGATTCTAAAGTAAACAGTAAAAGGTAGCTAAATTAACACAAAATTGTTAGCGTAAATAGCTAGAAATAAACTTCAGTCAGACATATTTGCAACTTGCTCCTGAAGTGTTCGTTTTTACGGTGGTGCATCACCTCCCCTTGCCAGGCCGCAGCAGGATCTCAGAAACACTCGTTAGGCCACGGCCTTGATGAGCAGCGCCTGGGCTCGGGTCCCTGAGTGTCTCAGAAACTGCGTCTGCTCCCAGGAACTGCTGCTGCCTAACGAGCTCCTGCTTCTTTTTATGGCCAACAGCCTTGGAAACTACTTTTCTTGCCTGAATGGCCGAATATCTTTGTTCTCCCACTTTCAGAGGAAGTTGCCCAAACTGTGGCTGGAATGAAACATTGTTATGATTAAGGCCCTTGCTCACGGCCTATGGACAGCAATGCAAAATAAGGCCCTTGGGGCTCTGCTGGGCTGCAGTGAGGGTGACCAGCACCCTCCCTCTGAGGGTGATACTTCCTAGTGATGCCTGTGAGAGGCTGACCTGGAACAGAGGCTAGACAATGTTAAAAGAATAAAGTAGGTGTTTACTGAAAGGCCTTTAAAGGATACACCTTGGGCAGTACAAGAGCCTGGCTGTGGCTACCCCCAAGACAGATCCGAAATGAACAGCATGTCATGAGTTTTTGCACCTTTACAAGTTTTGGTCCATTTACATATTAGGGTTAATTGTTCAATTACAACTTCAGGTTATGAAGTCCCATCCTCCTGGTTTACTCTCTTCACTTGGCCATTATTTATGCTTTTTGGGCCTGAGGCTGTAACCTTGATTCTCAAGCTGGAAAAGGATTATTTTGTCTAACTACGCTGTGAAGAGAACTTACAAACACTCTATATGAAGTTCGGAGTCCCACACCAAGGCATCACAGAATCTGAGAAATATGAAAGCTAAAGCTTATGGAATCACTAGAGTCAGTGAGCTCTTTTATTTTTGTTTTGCTGTACTGAGAGTTTGCTGAACAATGACAGATCCAGGGCTGAAACCCTCACTCTTTGAGGCCCAACCCTTTGCCCCTTCAGGAAATGCAAAGGCATCCAAGGTGAGCATTTCACTGCCTGCAGGGCAATTTGGCTCAGTTACCTTGCACTGACTCTCTATGTCTGTGTGCATACAAGTGTGCAAATGCTATGGCAAATATGGGAGAAATGCTGCTCTCTTAGGTGTTTAAANGGATTTTGTTTGTAGCATTGTTTTTCCTTGGTTTGCCTTAGCCACCCGGTAAGCAGTAGAGTGATCCTTTCCAATGAAATTTGTCGTGCTGTTGCTTTAAATCACATCTGATTTTTACTGATGCAGTCACTGGTGGTTTTTTTAAGTGATCTCAAACACTCATTAGTAAAAGTTTTATGTATCATATCATTGCCATATTTCAGAAGCCAATAAAATCTTTACTGTAAAGAAAAACAAAATCTGTTTTTAAAATACACACATTCTGTGTGTGTATAATTATTTTAATTACAACCACTCTTTCAGTAATTGTGCTAAAAAAACACCATTAAATACAATTAAACCAAATAAAGGACAGTGAGGCTATATCCCCACTGCTTCTCAAATTCAGTAGAAACTTCAAGGCAGTTGGCACAAATACTTGAATATAAAGAGAGTCCCACTAGATGAGAGAAAGTTTTGTTCAGATAAATTCTGTTGTTTATTTTGGGAAAACTCCATAGTATTAGCTTCCAAAGTCATTATTTATCACATCAAAACAACATTAATTTGATACCTTCACTGGGAATCTGGAGAAATCATAGGATATTATCCGCAGTTCTTAAAAATCAGAGTAGTCAGACATTAACTTTCAGCTTTAAAATAAGGAGGTAAGTCTTCTGTTCACTTTGCATTTTGCTTGATGTTAACTAAGAATTTTAGGACCTGCTTTTATNGTAAGTTAGGCCTGAAAACAAGTTTAATTTATCAGCCAAGTGAAATGCTGATAAGTCGTGTTCCTTTGCTAAATTGTTAAGCTTCAGATATAAGTTTAAGTACTGTTAAGTCTGAGTGCTGTTAAACCTTTAGGCTGTATTCTTTTTTTACCCTTGCCATTCCTATCCTTTTGTCACGCACACACACACACNTTCAGAAGCCAATAAAATCTTTACTGTAAAGAAAAACAAAATCTGTTTTTAAAATACACACATTCTGTGTGTGTATAATTATTTTAATTACAACCACTCTTTCAGTAATTGTGCTAAAAAAACACCATTAAATACAATTAAACCAAATAAAGGACAGTGAGGCTATATCCCCACTGCTTCTCAAATTCAGTAGAAACTTCAAGGCAGTTGGCACAAATACTTGAATATAAAGAGAGTCCCACTAGATGAGAGAAAGTTTTGTTCAGATAAATTCTGTTGTTTATTTTGGGAAAACTCCATAGTATTAGCTTCCAAAGTCATTATTTATCACATCAAAACAACATTAATTTGATACCTTCACTGGGAATCTGGAGAAATCATAGGATATTATCCGCAGTTCTTAAAAATCAGAGTAGTCAGACATTAACTTTCAGCTTTAAAATAAGGAGGTAAGTCTTCTGTTCACTTTGCATTTTGCTTGATGTTAACTAAGAATTTTAGGACCTGCTTTTATTTTCTGCTTCTATATTTAGTATTGATTAACTCTGGCATAGAGCCTTAGTAGGTGTCATTAAAATTCCTTCCTGTACAGGAAATGAAGAGGAGGTCAGTGTAAATCTCAATCCACTGTCAATTTACAGATTTTTTTTTTGTGTGTGTGTGTGTCTTTAAAAGAAAATAATACCTGTTTGTTGTTTTTATGATTGACCCAGTAATTTCAACAACAATTAATATGAGCAGATGGCTATTAGAAAATTAAAGACACCAAGACTAAAATTTTATCTGAATATAGAAAAAAAATCTGTTGGTTTTTTTTTTAAATGCTTACCAGGAGCCAGCTCCAGGGTCTGTGAGCTGAGTGTCAGTTACGGCCAAGCAAGCACAGTGTGCTAAGTATGGACATAGAGATCTTGATGCTCAGAAGAAATGACAAAAAGAATTTACTGAAATATCTACAATATTTTCCTGCTAAGTTCTGAGCATAACAAAATTAATTGTATTTCTAATTTCTACTTATTTTTAAATGAGCAGAGGCATCACAAACATGTTTGACCCAAGCCTTCTCCCGCTGCTAGGGATTCATACGATCACACAGCTTCTCTCTGAATAGGTGTGTGCTGAAGAGCAAACCTACTTTGAATTTGGACTGTCATTAGGTGTCTGAGGCAACCCTGCCTGGAATTAAAGCAGGGAGAGTGCAAGTATGCCTCTGAGCAGTCTGACATGAGCTGAAGTGAGCGGAGGGGACATCTTGGCATGACATAACCAATCAAAGGTGGGCAGCAGATCCCTCTCCAGTAAATCACCGCTCTGGTACTTCCCCTATGCAAAACTCCCTATGATCAGGCAGGTATAAAGGGGTGAGCGATTAGATATCTAGTAACCAAATAAACACATAGATAAACAAGAGAATTTCTTAAGAAAATAAGTACAAAAATTTTGTAGGATAGGGCTAGGAAGTTTGCTGAAGGAAGAAGAACAGGTGGATCATGGGTAAATCACATGGGAAAAGGAATGGATTTTCTAATAAATATTTCATATAGTGAATGACTGACTAGCAGGAAAGGGTTGCTACATATACAGATCCACACTTTATTCTAAAATATCCCATTGAGTAGGCTTGTATAGAGAGTTATTCTTAAACATACTTGGAAACTTTTGCCGCTGGATATTAAAGATTAATAAATAACTTGAGACAAACTTTTAACTTTTTTCTCTTCTGCACTTCATTTTTTTCTGAGTTGTTATTGTTTTTGATTAGATGAATACTTACCAAAAAAATTAAATACCATCAACAATTAATAATGCCTGTGATATTAATGAGATTTAATTCAATAAATAGTAGAAACATAGCAGCTAAATTCAATAGCAGTACTACTACAAAGCAAAGCTATGTCCATTCCCCATGGAACAAGTAAGTTTGACCTGCCAAGAATCCATTATAACCAAGATCAACTTTGCATGTAGATTTTATGTAGTAAAAGCAAATGCTATGTGAAATGTTGGCGGATCTGGTTTGAATTTTGTGAAATGTATAATTTCCTTAGAATGAAATGAATGTCAGTGAGGGATAAATGCACGAGGTGCATTGGGTTGATGAATATGCCAACTTTAAATCAAAATGGAAAGTTGAAGTCTGGATTGTGCTGTCACAGTAATGTTTTTCACAAGATGTGATAAGAGCATAAGCCTCATGTCTCAGGTTAAGACTGTTTTTGGGAAACCTGAATCCTGCTTTTATACATAGCATATGCCAGTTCAAATAGCTATTCCATTTGCTAAAGTTCAAAATCCTCAGTTCACCTTTTCATTTTACATATGTGAACTTGCCCATTTTAAGAAAAGAATCTGCAAAGAAAACAGCATCCTGGCATTGAAAAGTATTTCTCTCTTTCAAGCATCAGAAGTTCTCATTTTTATTCCGACAATTTGACATGAATAGGAGGGAGATGCTACATAAGGTGATACAAAAACTGATGAATTGTCTCCTGCCTCTGGGTACAAATCAGTCATGACCACTAAATATTATAGATCATTTCAGGCACACATACTGCATGTTATGACTGGGTTCTCCTTTAAAAAGATTTCATGGTCTGTGTTTATATTGCAAAAGAGGATGTTTTACACTGTTTAAGTTCCATCAATGATGGCTTGGGGGATGAGAATTATTTCTCTCATGGATAAATCTACATCACATCAGCATTAATTTAGAATAAGGACCACCTTCTATAGGATTGATTTTTTCCAGAAGTGCACCTGAGGGGCAGGGCCCTGAGCTCATCCACATTCTCCTGGGGGCCTGGCAGCAGGGCTCAGGCCAGCACAGCCCAGAGCTGCTCCCGTCCTGCTGGAGGTCGTTTGGTGAGGCTCTGCAGCACCTCTGTGGTGAGGTCTGGGGCAGAGCAGACCCCCATGCCATGGGAGCTCACTGAGGATGAGGGTCTAGTGCTAAAGCACCCTGACGATCTCATTCTCGCTGCCTCAGCGCTGGGCCACTGCCTGGTCCTAGACTCCTGGTCTGGACCCTAAATATATATGAGGTTTTCATAATCTTTAAACATTGAGGCCCAAAGAGCTGCTCCCAAAATATATGAGGATTCTTACTTGGCAGATGAAAGAAATTAAGAACAAGCCCTTGTTCTCTGTTTCAGATATGTATTTTGATGATAGGTTTAAATGTCTCCAGACTTTTCAAAATGCCTATATTTATTGAAGCATACAGGTACATTACAAAAAGGGTTTAGAAGCATTCACTTCAAACTCCTGATGTCTGTCTATATATATGGTGTGCATCAGGTTTCTTCATTTTGTCATGTCAGTTTTAAACCCAGTACAGAAATGAAAGTGGTATAGGGCAATACTTTAGGATCTCAGAATTGTTCTGAAAAGAAACTCAACAAAAATTACTTCTTTTTTTCTTTGTTCGGGTTTTTGTTGTTGTTTTGGGGTTTTGTGGAGTTTTTTTGCTTGTTTGTGTTTTGGGGGTTTTTGTTTGTTTGGGGTTTTTGGGTTTTGTGGTGGTTTGGTTTGGTTTGGTTTTTTGTCATAGAATTGGTCAGGTCTAGGCTGACCCATCAACTGTATGATTATGAATCCCATGGATGTGTCTGGAAATCCCAGATCAGCTGCTAAGAGAGGACTTGATCTCTGGCCATGAACTGGGGCTGAATATTCCCAAGACCAGAAATATAAAGAGACTTTTAGTTCAGGAGATGTGCTTGAATTTGAGCCCAAGCCATGAGCAGGGAGCAGCAGCTATCAGAAACCATTCTACAGTTACAGTTGGCACAACACTGTAAGCCATTATAGAAGTGCAAGTATTAATTTTAGGTGTATCCCAGACAACTCAAAATTAGGTTTGTCGCAATTCGTAAAAGGGGGAGTGAGAACTGGGATCTAAACTAGCCGGAGTTCAAAAAGCAGATATGTCCCAAGAGGTCTTTCCCATATGAATGCTGGGTTGATTTCTGTTTCCAAAAATGCCCTGTGTTTTCTTACTTACAAAGTGTCTGTGCTGGCTTAGATATTGCTGTCTTACATTGTGCACAGAAGCCAAGCACTGCAATATTAGGAATTCAGAGATGGTTTACCCACACTGCCATCTACAGAATGTTACACAGACCAGCAAATGATGAGAGATGTTATGGTAACAGATTCTCCCTTTTTTCTTTCTCTATTTTTTTCCTTTGGTAAATGCATATAGCTCGCTCACGTATTTGCTTCTTACATGGATTTACAATGGTAAACTACAATGCTGTACTGTGAACACCTTTCCAGGTGTTACTGTCTAGCAGTCCTACAGCTCATTTCATCTTATTAATGTCTGTTTTGTGGCTGGTGCGCATTTTACTGCAACTTTCTCAGTCTTCTGGTGGGACATCCTGTGATAGTGGGCTACCTTAACAAATAGTCTGTTAGGTCTATTGCCCAGTGCTGTGGTTCAGTGCACAGTCCCAGGGCTCACAGGAGCTCACTCTTTGCCTGTCTGCTTAGTTATTCTTTGAAGATCCCAAGGAACCTCACTTTAGCTTAATTGTGGTCATACAGTGCTGATGTATGTGACCAGTGTGAGCAGATGAGAAACTCCAGTGTACAGTTAAGTGCAGTTTAGCATTTGCTCAGTAGTCACAGCTCTGCTGCTGCTCCATTGATGACCCAGCCAACATTTGGAGTAGAAGAAAAAGTTTCAAGCTGTTTCATTCAAAGTACAGCACTAGGGAGGAAAGCAAAGCATGCAATCTCATCAGCAAGACTTGGAAGTTATATGGGAGATAAAGGAGGCTGAGAAGTATTGTGTATGTTCAAGAATTCTCTAAATATACTGTAAAAATACACCACTTGTCATTCCTAATGATCCTCTGCTGCCACTTACAGTGATTGGAGCTCCATTAGCAGTTTTTTTCATTTGAAAGCATTTCAGTCTTGGAACAAATTGAGTAGATCACAGAGAGTTCACATTTCAAAGTGCTGAACAGAAACTTCCCTGGTTTGGATGGTTTTTTGTAATTCAGTTCTGCCAAGATTTTTTCCCAGGAACATAATACACTGTATTGCTGGTATACAAAAGTTTGACTTGTGTAAATAAATGAGCCACAGGAGGAACTGCTATATTCTCCTGTTTGAATGATTCATGCCCATACAGCAGTAGGAAATAACATGCTATACAGAATCTTACAGAAGTAGCCTGAGTTGCTGGCACAACAATGGGATGGGATGCCTAGCATTGAAAGATAATGAGATTTCCTGTGAGCTGAATATGTATAGTAAGCCCTTGGGATTCAGGCTAAGCATGAAAAATAGACAGCAGATTATGAGAAGAAAGAGATGAAGATAAACTTTTAAGATCATTCTTCAAAAAAGTGCTTAATTTTTAAGCATTTACAATAGATCCTCCAGAGAACAGTTCAGACATTGTTTTTCAGATTCAGGAAGTATTACCTCAATCCTGATCCATCACTCTGCCCTGATCTTTTCAAAGGTTGAATGATTTTTTTCTGTCCCTCAAGAATAAATAAAAGGAATGAAAACAAAATCTTCCCTGGCTTTATTCCTGCTTTTAGATGCCTTACCAGCAGTCATCTCTGGAAGCATATATTATCAGTCCCTCATTTTAGAAATGAGGGAAGTTTTCCTCATGATGACATTCATATTTTTGTCTTGCAAAGAATGGAGACCTTCAAAGGTTCAAACAAACCAGCTTCTTACAGGTATAGATGAGAAATCTATACCTGTAAAACTCCCACAGTCAACAGAGAGCTCGACACTGACTTCAGAGGAACCTCATGTGGACCAAGGGCAGGAGTTGACCTGCTGTGAGTGGGTGAGTGGTTGGGAAACAGGAACTTGTCTGAACAGTCAATCAAAATTAAATCACATTATTTGTAATTAAATGTGAAATAATTGAACATTTTTTTCTGTTCCCTGTTTGTCCTCTCTCTCAAAAAGCAGTGCAGGAGAACACTTTCAGAATTCTTCTCACACTATGTGAAGCTGAAGTTCCTGTATCTCCCTCCTGCTGTTTGCATGATGGGCATGTATGTACCTACATCCAACAGGACTGTGGAAAGACCTGTGGGCTAAACTGTTTGCACATGAGAGCAGCATCCTCTGCAAGTTTAATCTGACCTTACTCTAATTAGATATTCTTTTGCCAGCTGAAGATCAGGGAAAGGAAATGAATATTGTATTTATCTAAATACTAATTAACTATAAAGAGATCTTTCAATTGGAAAACTGTTAGGAAAAAATGATATTATTTTTATATATATTTTAAATATTTAAAAGTAACTTTTTAGAACTTTTGTTTTGGCCAATCCACAGAATCACAGAATATTATGAGTTGGAAGGGACCCACAAGGATCCTTGTGTCCAGCAGTCCAACTCTTAAGTTTGGTAGTTTTGAATCAGAATGAAAGTGAAACATAAAACATTTTATCAACTATACTGAATCAAAATTCAACTGCCTTTCCAGGAGGAATTTCTGCTACTATTTTATGTGTGTATATATATATATGTATATATATATGGTTGGTTGGGTTTTTTTGGGAAAAAAATCAAAAATAGCCATATTTTGCAAGCAGCAGAGGAATAATGATATCAGCTGCTCCTAGAAAGTTCAGGTCCCCTGTAAAGGCAGTGAAACCCTGAAATCAGATGAACAACAAAATTGAGATCAGATCACTCTCTTCTGTAATCTTTTAATCTTTATATATGTTTATAATCCCTCAGGTTTTGAAGTTTCTTTAAAAACCTCTTGTACATGTTCTTTCCCTGTGTTGCTTGACTTAGAGAATGATAATGGCAATGTTGTTGGAAAGTTGTAGTGTTTTTTTGTTTTTAATGATTGCTAGTAGTAATGTCTACAAATGGTAATTCTCTTGTAAGCAAAAGTAATTAGTCATACAGTGACAAAAGAAGGAGCAGTCAAGTGACTGAAGTGATTTGCCTTTGGATCCATGTATAGCTGAATTTCAGACTCCTTCATTCTCTAATTTCTGTGTTACATTATGTTGGATTAATATGTTTGCAGGAAAGTGTTTTTTTCTTGCTGTGTGCCAGAGATTGTTTCTGGTTTGGGCAGCAAATGTTTCCTATGTTTTTCTCCTAATAAATGCACATTCTCTGACTAAAAGCACATTCAGTAACCAATTCAGCTGTTTATTCTGAAGAATATTAGCTATTTACTTGAATAAGCAGTTCTTCCTGGAAGGTGTTTGTAACTTCCCAGAGTCCAGCCACTCACTTCCCTTCCAAGAAACTTAAAAAAATATAAGAACAGAAATCTCATCTGGAAAATGATGAAGTTGTGTTTAGTTCTGAATTCTGCTGGTTCACCTATCATTTGTGTCTTACTTGGTTATGACAGCTGTTTTCAGGGCACGAGGAAAATCTTGATTACTGGAAAGAATTTTTTGTTTAATTTTTTTCTTTAAATACCAGAGTAATTAATGAGCTTTATGGTAACAGCAGTAAAAGCATATTTTTAAGTAAAGGTTGCTGATCAAGAGAGTAACTGTCATTTTCTGGAAAGCTCCTCCTTCTCAAGGAAAAAAAGATTCTGAAAAATCTAGAAAAAATAATGGATTTGCCAGGCTTATGATTCTGGCTTTCCAAATTGAAAATGTAAACGACAGGCAGTATTGGAGAAGAGGTTAAAAGGTGTATAAGGGCAGAATTAGACCCCTGGTGCTCAGTCATTTTGCTAGATTGTAGCTCACCATTGCCTCTGGTCTGCATTGCACACTCCAATCCCTCAGCAGCTACAAAGACACTTTGTCAATTCCATTCCCCAAGCATCGCAGCCAAGAGCCTTGTGTCAGGTACTCTCCACAAGTAACAAGCAGAAAACACCTACTGTTAACAGATGGAAGAGCAGAAGTACTTCCAGGAATTGGGAAGGGAAAGCAGGAGACTCCTGTTAGTGCCTTTTCCATTTCCTCATTCTAAACAAACAAAAGGAGCTAAGATATATCAGACTGCTGGAGCCAATTTTCATCCCTGCTATTGCTTTGCTTAGTTCCTTGAAAACAAGCAGGTTGCTGGGGGAAAATTTATTAAAATCAATGAGAATTTTTCTTCTGACAAATCTGACTTAAAAATGCTACTGAGATGAGATAGAGAAAACTTTAAAAAGTTGGTTTATTCCCCAGTTTCCCATCACACATATTCCCTGATGATTCAGATCTATTCTGTGTCTTCAGAACTTGCATGCTTGTGAAGGAAAAGGATGCATATCTGGAGCATACCATCAGCATTTTGATAAGGGCACACAGGACAGGCTCATCCCTGAGACTTATTTGCAGCTTCTTTGTTTTCCTCCTCTGTACAGCAGAGGCATTTCATAGATTCTACTCTAAAAAGAGCTAAGTGATTTGGGGGTTTGTTTTATCTTCTTTTTTTCTCTTTTTTTGGAAATAGTAAACTTTCTGGATTCAGCATCCCTAGACTATTTGCAATGTCAAAATGAGTTCCCCTGTGTCATTTGATTTGATTACTAAGTAATGCTAATGGAGGACATAGTAATGAAATTGGAAGTGTTTGGATTTCGGTTGTTTTGCCAACAGCAAAGATAAAATATTTTTATTCCAAATAGACTGGAATTCCTAACAGCAGAGAGGGCAGAAGTTGTCTAAGTGGAAACAAGAAAAAGAAAACATGCCACATTTGGTTCAGATCAAAAGTTGTGGGGTTTTTAAAGTTTAGCTATTGAATTAAAAAATCAATTATTTTCACAGCTTCTCCTGAA
Source organism: Phainopepla nitens (assembly GCA_013400175.1). Classification (NCBI taxonomy): domain Eukaryota; kingdom Metazoa; phylum Chordata; class Aves; order Passeriformes; family Bombycillidae; genus Phainopepla; species Phainopepla nitens. Next base: position 525,623 of record VXBQ01007757.1, read on the forward strand.
AAGCCATACCAAATAATATTTTTCTGTCGGAACTTTTCTGACCCTAGAGAATCCTTAATAAATCCTTCATTGCAGGATGCATGACAATTTTAACAATCATCAAAACCACTACAGCATGATCTAGATTTACATTGATGCTGGCCACTGGCTATGTGCAGTGCAGGTCTGTTAAGCATCTCAGCAGTATCAGTCAGAGCAGTGTCAATGCCTCATCTGGCAAAAGAACATCCTCCATTAAGTTTGTTTTGAGCCACAGAAACTTCTTCCCAGGGAAATACTTCCAGAGCTTTAGGAGGAACAAGTTCAACTTTTGTGGGAGTACTGCATCAAATACTGAATACACATCAAAAATCCTAATCATCCTCCATCCATTTCAGAGGTTACACCTGGATTGGTTCATCAGCTGCTAAACACTTGCTGACTCATTGTCAAACATATATGGATATTGTTCATTTTCCTGCCTTTTGCTTAAAGAACTCTCCCAGTCAATGTACCTTCAGTTTGTGAATCTGTCTATTTAATGCTAAGGTTATATTAAAACTACAAGGTATATTTGGAAGTGGTCCTTGTTTTTGTGTTAGAAGCTAGCTTTAGGTAGATTATCCATGTAGCAATTAAGGCTGTTCCACGGTGTGCCCTAAGCAGGATCAGCGTGCTGATGTCGCACAGCAGTCCAGGCACGTGAACGTTTCCAGGCAGCAGCCCTCCCTGAAGTGCTGTTTCCAGCAGCCCAGCGAGCTGCCTGCCTTGCCCAGCCACTGGGTGCTGCCAGACCACCACAGCTGCCTTCTCCATGGGCACTGGCAGCGTGGCTGATCCCAAGGGTGGTCACCGCTGCCCTGGATAACAACCGCGTACAGCCTGCGTATCGATACGCCACCTCAGAAAGCATCTATGAAACAGAGCTGTCATCTTCTTGTTTTAACCACTAGGAAACTGGAACATAAAAATTATTTGCCTTGTGTAATCCAGAAATTTTGTAGAGGAAACAGAAATAAATTCCAATTGACTGGACTTGGAGTACTTGGAGTACTGTGCTTTACCTACGAGATCACACATGCATTTTTCGATCTCTTATAAAAAGAGAAGACCTTTCAAGAATATGGATTTGTTTTATATTCCGATCTCAAAGGACCCTAAACTTTGGATGTCATATTTGAACTCTGGGTTGCCTAGGGTTATTGAAATCCTTTAAAAATAGCCTGTTGCACATAGCTGCACACAGCATGGAGTACTGCTGTGGCCGTTAATCACAGCACTGTGTAAACATATTTTCTATTTAGAATTCAGCATACATTTAATCCTTCAGTTCAGAGAAATGCTGACAACAAAGAATTTTCATCTGGCAGATTAATTTTTCTTTTATTACCTCTTCAGAAAATCCTGCACTGGTATCTCATCTTCTCTCTAAATCATCCAGAGAGTACAGAGAATTAGATATACCTGCGGTCAACTGTTGCAAAAATCTAGTTTATAGCTAATAGACAACCATCCAAAAAAATAACTGAAGATGTTTGTATAAGACTGTGAGGAAAAAACACACTTGAAAGAATAGAGGAGGAAAGTCTGTTTAGGTCTGTATTCCCCTGGATGATATTAGATGAGATGTTAAAAGACAGCCCTAACTTCTCATAGACATTAAGGAACTGTGGTTTATTGCAGTTCATGAGGGCAGGACAGCAAGAATATGAAGTTAAATTTTACTAGAAATTATGAAGTTCTGCTTCTGAATGGTTTGTGTTTCCCCCTGGGGAATGATCTGCCTCTGAACTGAGGAAAATAGAAGTTTTACAAGTTTTCCATGGATGCTATTTAGTTCCATAAATACAAATAATCTATTGTATTAGTAGTATGCTCTTCATTACGGTAGTACAGGCAATTAAAACCTCAATAGGGTATACAGATCTAGAAATAGCAACAGCATAGCATGCAAAATGGCATTGCCAGGCCTCTTTTTTCTCTCACAGAATGCAAAAAATCTAGGATTTGCCAGCACACAGGCTGCATTATGTCCTTCAATTTCTCTTTCAGTGCACTGTGGTGCTGTGGTGCTGTGAACTGTTAACTGTTGCCTTAAGCTTCAAGGAAAAACTACTTAGGTAGCAGATGAGGTAATACTTTTGCATGGCTTTGTCAGCAGTCTAGGAACCATCAGGAAAAAAATATATGCAACTTATAAGACCAAGTACTTTTAAGAGTTTCTAAGACTCTAGTTTCTTCTACCACTTAGTGACAAGTTTGGGCAAATTTGACCATTTGACCATGGCCTTATGCTGCACCAAAGCTTTTCACATGCAGTGCTCGTGGCATCAGTTCACACTGAAAGTTTCTAATGGACCTGTAGTGCACTGATTCAGTGTCAAGAAGTGCTGAAACAAAGCGAAAGCAATGCCTAGACAGCACTACTGATCCCCTGTGGCATGGCATGCACTCATACACCAGGATGGTGTCGTAGAGCGGAGAGATAGAGAGAGAGAGAGGATAACAACTTTATTAAAAATGACTGCTCCTGCTAGAACAGAAGAGAAGGGAGATATTAGTGGACCTGCTGACTGTGCACAGAGAGAACAGATGTTGGAGGTTAATGAAGCATTAGTAAAAGAAAGAAAATCAAACCATTCTAATATCTGGAATAGTTATTTTAGTCAGAGGATACTTTACTGAAATGCACCAGGTATAATCATAGTTGAAATATAAAGTAAGATGCTGCATGGCCTTGTTTAGCATAAAGGGTTTCATCAGAGCTATACTTTGCTCCAGAACTGCCCTCTCTGAATTTCTCACTTCAGAAGTATTACTTGCAGCCATTGCTATCAACCTAATTTAACTGTAATCATTGTCTCTCCAAATACACATAAAGATTGTAACCTTCCTTCTGAGAAATTATTTTGTGTAATAAGGAACAGCAGATTAAAAAAGAAAAAGGATACTTGCATCAAGGAAAAAAATATGTAGCGTATAAACACGCCCTGTATTTATGTTGTACAGTTACAAGACATAAATTAACAGCTTGTTTGCTGTTTTATCATCAGTAAACTGTGGAGATAAGTGATTTCCAACTGGTTCATAATAATGACTTGTTCTAGTAATAGTAAAGATTCCATCTGACACTGTAAGAAATACGATCTATAACTTCAGGATTCTGTTTTCCTTTTATAGGGGGACACTTAGGCCTGTTAACTCCCAAACTCCTTATGAGAATAGTTTAAAGATCACAATGAGCATTTCATTGCTAACTAAAAGAATGGTGTTCTGACAGACTTAAAAACTGAAATCAATTGTTTATTGAAAGAAACCTCAAGGTAGTGAAAAAGATAGCAAAGTATTCTCAGGCTGTTCAGCTGAAGTGTCTCACAGTTCATATATCCTGGCCTTTCAGATGACATCCATTTCTCCCAGGAACTGCTTGGGGCATTCTAGAGGTGTTCAGGTTTCAAGAAAAAAGTTTTTGTTTTGTAACCACGAACTGTTTCCTTTTTGCTGCGCTGAACATTAATGACTCTTCTTCAGTGTCTCATGACAAATTCAATCAGACAGTAGGTTAGTAGGCAAGTTCTGTATCCTGAGAAACACAAACATATCACTGTTGCATTGCAAGCTGGCAATAATGATGCTAAATCATTTCTTTTAAAGATGCTTCTTCATGACTATTGCATTTACTTGAAAATATAATCCAAAGTGAAGTGAGTAGTTTGCTTCTTTGTTTTAATGAAAAGTTTTCCTGAGTGGTAGAAAAATGGAAACCAGACCAGGCTTATTTAACACATTATCTGCTTGTGAACCATGAGGTTACAGAATGAATGAAGCTAGAAGCTGGATATAGGCAATGAGCTGTTGGCCTTTAGTTTGCTTTAGAATTAATGTTTAGCTCAGATGCTACAGTGATGAGCCCAGTGTTAAGCAGAAAATGTATTTGTGCTGTCAATACACTTCTCCTCCCTTAGTCCAGAGTTCTGTTGCCCATACTGTCTCTTCCACACATGCACCAGTCTGCTTCCAGGTTCCTTCTGGAGGGAGCCAGTTACAAGTATTTCAATAGTATAAAGAACAACAGAGAAAATGAGTTATAAATGTCTGGGTGTCTAACTGCAGATATTAGATTGAGAAAAGAAAAATCTAAGATGAATAAATGCAGGATTTTCCTAAAGGGGAAACATTCTCGACTGTGAGGGGAAAAAGCAGAAGCCTCATCCCCTGGGGCTTTAATAGTACACCAGAGCAGAAAAAAATATTCACAGATATATTTTTTGTGAAAGGCAGATGGTTTTAATAAGGTTATTTCAATGAGGAAATGCTTCAGAGAAAAACACTCTATTGGTAGAATAACAAATCGAATTATTTAGTAGTGTTTTCCATATGTAATTTCAGGCTGTTTTTTATTAACAAAGAGTTAATAAAACAGTTTACAGTTGTAAACTATATCTTATAGAGTTGTCTATACAAAACCAGTTTATTTTTTTTTGCTCTCACATCCTCCATGGTAAAAACAAAGGTATTATCAAACAACCCGATGGTTCCTGCTATTTCATTCTCTGCACCTCCTAATACCAAATCCTTCAGAAGAGCATAGATTGTCATACTGGGCTAGACCTGGATCCTATCTCCTAGGAAGATCAGCAGCACATTTATTTCAGAATATTTAGGAAGCAACACACAGCATAGCTCTATGAGCCATCCATTGAAACACAGTTCCCAGTCCTATATCCTGAGCTGGAAGCTGCTTCTTCACCAGAAGAAGGAGGTAAAAATAATCTTTTAATGTCCCTGATCTGACATTGAGTATCACAATCGATAAGTATGAAAATTTTCATTCTCTTAATTCTAACTGCAACAATGAATTCTAGTAATATTGAAAAGGAATGATCCGTGATCAAAACTTTAACGTAATTCAGCTGTAACTTTATATTTTCTATGTTTTTCCTATTTTTAGTGCTCATTATATTCTAAATCTTAATTACCAGCTATAGCACAAAAATATCTTGGATTTATGGGTTTCTTAGTGTCAACAATATCTTTCAAAAAAAGGCATTATATATACAACAATTTATACAGTGTATGAATGTGAATGCATGATCAATAAAATATGCAGACCTTTCAAAGAGCCAGGTAGATAGGATGTGAAATCTTGCTAAATTTAAGACTCTACAGAGTTTTAAAACTTCTACATATGTCAGACATTAAGTTTTTGGGTTTGGGGTGTTTGTTTTTTTTTTCAGATAATAGCATCATTAGCAAAGAAACAAGATAAGAAGCTAAGTGGGAAATTATATAAATGATGGTGACAGTTTAATTTTTGCAACTGTCATTTCAATTCAGAGTTTAGAGTTACATATCTGTCTAGTTGCTGGTGCTCTTGGCTCTGTATCAAAAATGGCCTTGAATCATCAAACAGACAGTCCCAGTTGTACAAAATTTCCCAAGAAAAGACTCAAACCCTTTCTTATGCCACTCCTCTTACAGAAAAGTAGAACAGTTCAAAAACTGTGCCACCTAATATTATGCTAATCATTACAAATGCTAGTTGTTACCAGTAGATATATGACTTATTAAATATTGACCTTGTAAATTAAGAAATGTTCTAGTTACCTTTGTATGCATATCATGGCAAACCATTGGGCAACTGTATTCTTTTTACATAAACCGTCGTTTGGCCAGATACACAAGATTTAGTCACTTCCCATTCTAATCAGCTGCTCAGAGTAGTTGCAAGAAATTAAACAGCAGCTGTTTTCTGTCTGCCATATTAAATGGCTGCATTGCTTTAGTGAATGCAGTCACATGCTTCACCCACTCACTCTCTTCAGATCTCTTTTTCATTGTCTGCTACAGGGAAATTTTCTCTGAGAACAAGAGGAAGAGGTGTAAGTTTAATATTCTGAAGTGCCAGGCTCCCACAAGTCCAAAATGAAGTCCCTATATTTTTTTCAGTGTACTTTGGTTTCCTAACAAGATGGAAGACTGTGTATAAATGCAAGAGATTAATTTAGTATCGCATCTTTTACAGTAAGAAAACAAATATTTCTTAGATGATCTGGGAGATAGTCCTGGCAGCTGAAAGGAGTCAGTGTAAGATACAGAGGAGTTCTTCATTTCTCTTAGTTTAAAATTACTTTTTAGAAAGAAAACTGCAGATTCAATAAAAAAGTTTAAACTGACTGTTCATTTTCCTGTATGAGCTCGTACATCAATTGTGATGAACTGGAGCTGGCTTGGTGGAGTGTATCATTGGAAGTCTTTCTCATATACCTCACTCCTCCAAAATGCTGAGCTGATTTGCCACCTGGCACTGGAAAACCACCATGAAGGGAGGGATCACTGAGAAGGAGTGGGAGAAAAAGAAGACATACTGCAGTTCCACTCTTAAATTTGCTAAGAACACCTGTTTTTTAACAGTGGTAGGAAATAACAGTAGAAAGTAGTTAGGATGAAAAATTAAGAAATGTGAAGTGTCTACAAGGAACAGTTTAGATTAAAGAATAGCAGAAAGCTATTATGTACATTGTCATTTCATCCCTTTCATACAAAAGAGCTTCACAGAAGCTGTGGCATATAGACACATTTGTTCTTCATGTGATTGCCTCTAATGAAGATTAGAGCTCCAAGCATATTCCACCACCATTCCTCCAAAGTTGAAACTGTGGATAACTTCCTTACAGGCGACTGCAGCCAAATGGCTTCTACTGTCCACACGCACCCTCTTGATATAAGTGTAGTTAAAAGTAAAGAACAAACACAAATGTGCCTCATGCCAAGACAGGTGAATTTGGCCAGTCAGGGTGCCCTCACTACAATCATCAGTTACGTGTTGCCTGTTCTATTGTCATGCCTAGGACAGCTTTCCTCTGTATGAAAATGAATTTTCCTCCATGAAGATCATTCTGTTAAATTATACTACAAATGACACAGGCTGGTGCAGCTGCTGTGGTTCTTTGGGGGAAAAGCAAAGCCATGTTCACAACGGCAAAATCCTGCTGGAAGTATCTATTACAAGTTGTGACTACACGTCACTGCCTGTAAGATGGATGGCATAATAAAGAACTGAAAAAGGGCACTTCTCAATTCAAATTGACACAGCGAATCCCAGAACGCCTATTTTAAGAAGATTCAATGGCTCTGGGACAGAACTCTTATTTCTAACGACTACATTTCTAACTTTCTCTCTTTTTCCACCCAGTCATCAATACTTTCAGGACCTATATGCCTTTGCTGTGGGTAGGAGCTGATAACTTGGGAACTCAGATAAGACAGAACTGTTGAAAGGCTGTGCCTGTGACCTGAAAGCAGTATTCAAATAAGGTGGCATGACTGGGCACACACTGTCTGCAGCAAGCTTTGCTTTCCATATCAGAAGTTAAAGGCTCTGTTGAAGCTTGCAGGTGTTTTAGACTCAAGAGTTTCAACTGGCTGAGGAAGCACCACTAAGTGAAAAGCTAAAGAAGGGAAAAAAAAGCTGAGAGCAGTAGAAGGAACTTAGGGGCAGAGACCTGGAGGAGACAAAGCGGCCATCAGCACAATTAAAATTGAATTTTTTTAAGAAAACCCATAATATTGCAGAAGTGAGGAGTTTACTCTCCCTTTCGGATTTTCTGCCCCTCCTTTTAATATCTGCCCTCTATAAATCCCTTCTTGCAGACTCCACTGAACGGGAACAGAAATTCCAGGAACAGACTCATTTTTACTGAAGCCACTTAGCAATAAAGCTGGCAATATGAATTGCCAGTCACATAAGGCTATTGTTGCAATCCTTTGTAAGAAGAAATTGGACCTGTTTTATAGGTCACATCACTTTTTAAAAAATGTAACCCAAGCAACACTGATTTAGGCTAGCATGGAAACAAAAGATTATTTCTCTTGTGCTGTCTTTAATTATGAAGCATAAATATAAAATCCTTTGTAGCAAGTTCAATAAGAAAATCTAGTGGGATTAGCAATTAGCACCATCAGGGTCCTTTTAAACACTGTATCATCCACACAGTGCCTTTGTGGATCAGAGAGGGAAATCTGAGTTCTTGCTCATTGTTGGAGTCCCATGTGGGGAAATTAGAAAGCAACAGATACTCGTAGGCAGTACCAGCACTTCTCAGTGAGCCAGCCTAATAGCCCACTGACTGAGGTGACATAATATACCAGCAGGAGTCTGCTCCTGAAATCACATTGCTGTGGCTGCTGCTGTGGCTGCTATCCAGTTAAAATAATGTGCAAGGACAAGCAAGATCAAATAATCCAAAATGCACGGCAATAAAGTGGAACGCGAGTTTATGCCTTTAACAAAAGTTTTCTGGAACTTCTTCACTGGTAAAGGCTTTATCCAGATGGACAAATAAATCTCCTGTGAAATATCTTAAAATTAGAAAACAGAAGCTTTGGCTTGGCCAATCCAAGCTGGTGGGAACATGAGATTTTTGCTAATCAGATAACAGAAATGCCATTTAGGACTGGTGAAGATCTAATGTATTTCTATATATCGAAGTGTGACTTATCAAAAGCTGAATTCTACTTATCTCTTTTTTTGATTGAAGAATTTTTAAAGTAGTAAAAGTATTTCACAACTCTCAATTTCTTGACTGTAGAACTAACAAATAGCTTTAAGAGGCCAGGTTTGATGCAGTTTCAAGACTGAATAAAGGAAAAATCAAGGGTATATTCTATGGTAAAGACCAGGGAAAGAAACAGTCTTTGTTCCCTCCAATTCTAGGGCTGCCAAGGACCTTTCAAACCCACCTACCAAAGCAATTTCTGGATCTTCTCTTTGGTCTTCATCGGAAGAGGAGACACCACATGTTTCACACCATCTCAGCCACAAAGCATAGAAAGTTATAGTGTTCTCTATACAGCTGTCATCTGTAAATACATTTAACAATCTTAGACATCAGTTTCTAGAGATAGATTATCCTAAACATTGAATCAAACACATTAGAAGTGGTTGAAATTGTTCCAGTGCAAGTGTTACTTCTTTGAAATGTCATTTTCAGCCATGACATTTTTGTTTGCTTTTGCTTTTAGATCATGACACATGCTATGAAAACTTTTTCTGGAGAAGGAGATATAGGAAGACAGTGGGAAAGTGATAGAATTTTTCTGTCTCCCAGGCATTCATATTAGAAACACTTGTTCTCTTATTTTTTATAAGCCATGTCATGATTTTCATAATTACCTGATTTTTTTCCCAACTGAAACCACTGTGGCTGTAGCTACCAGGCAATGGATATGAGGAATTAATTATTGAGGAAAGTGGATGGTAGAGAATAAATGCAGTGACGCTGAAATTAAATTAATGCAGGAAAGAGAAAATAAAATGTGAGTTAAAGAGCAGTAAATCTTGCCCAGGAAGGGAGCAAGGCAATTGTGAATGGGTCCAAATACTCCCTTACAACTTCTGTGATGACTGCAGATTGTGATGAGGTGACATTTTATGGTTACTCTCCTGACCTAGACATAAACCAAACATTAAGGGGCTATTTGCAGAAATCGTCTTTCTCTTGAGGCTCTCAGCTGTCTCTGTGAATGCTTTGTCCCTTTCTCCTTCCTTCACTTTCTGTTTCTATAGGCAAAGATGATGTTTTATACCCTCTGATGTTCCTCTGTAGAATGTCAGCCTCAAAAATTCAGCTCGAAAATTTCTCTCCTCCCTCATCTATCTTCTCTCTTCTGTCTCTGGGTGACATCTGGTGTACTGGCTGAGGTCTCCAGGCAGTTTCGTACAGCTCCAGACTCGCCTAGGGCAGCTGGCTGGAGTGATCAAAGGGAACGACTGAGTTGTTTTGTTTTTGCTGAATGTCGGTTTCTTTAAGTCACCTTTGGTTCTGGGGATTTTCAAAGAAGCTTTTTATTTGCAACTGACTTGCACACAGTCTTAATGTTGGAGGAATGGAAGCAGACTTCAAAGAAACCTACAGTTTTCTTTAGTTTTTGAAATGTGCTCTCCTTCCCCATCTCTAGTGTACTAACTAAATGGAAGAAACCTTCACCTTGGAAACAATGCTGCTTCTTTTTAATGACATGTTCTGTTGTGTACTGGGGAGTCAATAAATTTTTTCCACATTTGTTAAGGGGAAGTGTAAAACTGCCTTTGTTGACAGCAAAGACCATTTTCCTCGGAAATGAAGCAAATTTAGGGTGTTTCTTATGCAAATAATCTCAGAAATAATGTATATAGATTTTTTTTTTTTGTGATGATGAAGTTCCCCTGTCTTGCCAGATTGTCTTCATCTTTTATCCTAGCTTGCTTTCTACTTCTCACCTACTTGTTTCCTTGACATAAATACTAGAAACAATCTTTCTAATGCACAGTTTCTAAGTTATTTTTTTAGTGTCTTTTTATTCTTCCCTTAACTCCTTCCCCCTTGTTTCAAACTCTTCTTCTTTCTTTCCCTCACCCTGATTGTGAGTGGGTTTTGTTTTGCCTTCACTCAATATCTTTTCCTGGTCTTCTACTCTGTCTCTTTGGGCTACCACAGCTGCTTTGTCCATGATGTTCAGAAAGCTGCTTCTCATGTCTATGGCTTAATCCTACACCTCATGCCCCTTGCCTATCCCATCCGAACTGGCCTCTGAACCTAGTGCTCCTTGAACCTAATGCTCCTTGAGCCTTTGCTCTGACTGGACAGGAGGGGAATGGTGACTGTTGTGAGCTAGTCCTAGTGCCAAACACCTTGAGGGCCAGGCAGACAACATTTGTGTTTTGCTAAATTCCAGAGGAAAAAAGACCTTTTCATGCAGAAAATCAGAGTACAAAAGCATTCTGCTCACCATCTCATCTAATCTGAGAGGTAACTGGCATAAGACACAGCTTTGTCACTTCTGCCAGTTTTCCTGAAGCAAAGCATTTCAGTGCCCAGAGAAATGCTTTGGAAGGATAAGCATCTCAGACTGTTTCAAGGTGCCTTTGTCTTCAAAAAGATGAACTGTTTCAAGACAGACTTAGATTATAAAGTTTTTATACACTTAGAGAAGGAAGTCAGGATTTTGCCATGGGCTTTAAGTAGATTTGCATCGTACAGTGTGCCTCTGCTGAGATGCCCTCAGATTCTGCAAGAATTTGGTGTTTAAGCAGAGCTACAAGAACTGCAGTTACTTTATTGAACTCCAAAACTGACATGATAAACATTTTCAGTATTTATGGAATGCAGTCGTACAACCTTAGGGTTTGCACCATTTTGTGGACTGCTTCATAGCAGAAAATCCACCAGCCATGGTGCTCAGTTCTATCTAAGACATAATTGTCCTTTAAAGAGATCCTGATCAAATGGACTGATTGTAAAAGTTCAGGTTTCTAGCCATTATCTGTGGCTTGAAGAGATTTTTGTTAACAGCATTCTTTGTGTAATAGCTGGAGTAATTTGCCTTCATCTCAGGAGTGCATGCTGAACTGCACCTTGAACATATCACTCAGCTGCCTCCTCTTCCAATCTGACGGCCTCCAGTGTTTCTCAGGACACTTTGGACATCCAATATACACCAGAAAATAATCAGTTATGAATACATTAGCCTCAAGGTCTGCTGAATATCACAGCTTGAAATGCAGGCTAGGACTGCTAGTTGAATTTTTGTTTAAGAGCGCAGTGCAGTGTTACTGTGTGTTTAGTGTGAGCAATTATTAGATGAGACATGACAAACTGCTCAGTCATTCAGCCAGTCATTCAGGTATTAAGGGAGCTGAAGGTAGTGTACTTCAAAAGGAGCTAAAATCCTAGAGTGGCTAAGGCTAATTCTCTACTAACAAAGAAAACTCTCCAAAGGAGAGGATGGAGCCTTTGCAGAGTCCAAAGGTGAAGGAAAAGAACATTGGTAAAGGTAGCAAAAATATTAACTGGGAATAGAAGGGAAGATTTAAATTGAAGAAAAAGAAGATCCAGCAGTCAGGTTTACTGGTAACTTCCCTTGTAGTTGAGTTCATCAGGGGAAATAGATCTGCACTCGTAATTGTGTTGCCTGTCCTATTGTCCTAACTCAGTCTGGTGAAAAGCCAGGCCTCTTGCTTCTACAGAAAAAAAATAATGTTGCTGTTTAAGGAATCTTGCTTTATTCACTCTTATATGCTCTATTTTTTTTCAAACTGTATACTTTCAGTCAACTGAACACATACAAACCACATATTTGAAAGTGCAGCTGGAAGGATGTTTTTTTGTCCTAAAGGGTGAATCCAACTGAATCCCAAGGAACTGGTTGTGCTTCCAGGGACAGGCTGAAGCCTGTTTTCATACATCACATAACAAAAATAATAGAAGTCAATAAAGCAGCCAATTGGAGGAGGAAGAGCAAGGCTTTACAAGCATCAGATAATGTGATTTATCCAAGAAGACATGTGAAAAACAGAGTAATCTTTAAAAAGTAAAAAATCCCAACAGAATAACTGAATGTCTGCTACATTGTCTTTATAAACAGTATTACCCAGAAAAAAAAGCAGTATTTTGTTTTGTCTTTTTACCCACACACATAAGTCAGTTATCTCTTGAGAGGCAAGATACAAATTTCCTTTCATTTCAGGTACTTCCCACATTTACATTACCATAGAAATTATGATTATTTGTTTTCCCCTGACAAAGGCTGATTTATGAATATTTCTAAAGAAACTAAACTTTTTCTTGCCTTGGCAAAAATGCTATTTTTTCCCATTTCCTACTCTTATCTGCAAATGATTCACAAATACAAGTTTTTCATCCTTTTCTGGTTACAAGTAGTTGAACTGAAAAGAAGTCCCTCTGCAATATTTTAAATTCTTTTATGGCTTTTAGCAGGTCTATAAACATTTTGTCTAAGTGCATTGCTTAAATGTGTTGTGCGAGCACTTCCACCATATTTCGGGTGGATAATTCTTATGATTAGGAAATGGTCTTAAATGGATCCGGTTTTACCTGCCCACGCAGCATGGAAATAGAAATGGTTTGGAGTGCATTTTTTAATTGCCTGAGTGAATACTGCTCCATTATTACTTTCACCAAAACCAAGGGGCTCCTACAGCTGTTTGGCAAAGTATGCAGTCTGAGTTTAGAGCTCTGAGATTGCTGTATATTCAGAGCAATTACCTGGACAGGAAAGTTCCTACCTGAAATGTTGCATTCAAACGCCTAATTCAATGTTTCCTGTCCAGACTCAAGTGAGGTGAGGGATTTTGCTGGGTTGAGATTTTCTAGTTTTGGTTTGGTTTTTGTTTTTTTTAAATTTAGTTTGGGGTTTTTTGTTTGTGTGCTTGCTCGTTTTCTGTTTTTCTGGTTGTTTTGTTTATTGGTTGGTTGTTTTCTTTTTTTTCCAGTTACAGTTTTGCATGCATTGCTCATATCGTGATTCTGTTTGGATTCTGATTCGCAAGATTTTTCTGAAAATCACTTGCTCAACTATGCATAATGTTGACAAAAGAAATTGTATTATTTAATAGAAATAATATGTTCTGTGACACGTCTTTGTTTTTTCATAAAGTGTGATTTCTCACAAGTGTGACATATTTTAACCAACAGTTCATTAAATACATACAAGACAGGAAACACTATTGGTTTTTGTGCACCAGGGTTTTCACCAAATGGGGAAAAGTAGAATTTCATCACCTCTCACTACTGGTAAAATTTTACATCATCTTTGCAAGACTCAGACTGCTCTAACAAAGAATCATAAATACCTAAGCAGAGCTTTATCCATGCTTAAGGTGGCAGTGTTGAATACAGACACCATCCAGCTCGCTACAAACTAGCTCTAGGAATTTTACTAGAGCTTAAGGTTTTTGATAGAAAGAGCAGTGGCGCATATTAGAGAAAAATGTCCAGACTGGTTTTAAAATGCTGCTAAACTGAAGGTCTGACATGGGCTACATTCTGGCTGTGCTGGACTGTAACTGCTTCAGGAGAATTAATAAGGTCAAAGCAAACAGCGTGAGAAACTAAAGCATGAGCTTCTCCAAAATGCCTTGTCCTGTGGAGGTAGAAGCTATTTCACAAGATGTGAAAGGAATCTAATGTGATTTTATTCCTAAATCATGCTGATGAATGATGTTAGAGAAACCAAGTAATGCCAGTTAAGATAAAGGCGTCCCTAGTCCAAGTATTTGGATCCAGCACACTTTTGTTCAGATTTTTGAGATGAAAAATGAGTGATAAAAGTGACCACAAGGGTCAGTGGCTACTAAGGACTGCCTCGTGACAAAAACATACTCTGTATTGTGCATCCAGTTCAAATATGTGAGATGAAATACAGTTTTGCCTCTGACTAAACTTGTGATAAGGCATCACAAAACAACTGTACGATAAAGGTGGAAATCAAGCCATCTGTAAAGGAATTTGTCAGAGAAAAAAACTTTCCCTGTTTCCCTGGTGGCACCTTCTATTGCAGTGCACCACTGTACATCTCTAACTAAGTCTTGTATATGTGTAAATAGGAAACTTGGTTATCTGACACCTAAATTGTCAGTCTGGATTCCCGAGGTTCTTAATACCACACAGTGAGCACAGACATAAATTAATCCCTCTTTTGTTGCATGTCAAAGCACTGGAGTTTTATGATACATTTTGTTAGGGCCAGGATAATGCCAGTCACTGATTCTCAAAAAACAGAAAGAACACTTTCATCTTGGCACAAATGTCAATTTGGGAAAATTATTTTCTTTGCAAGAGAGAAGCCATCAGGTAAACCAAATGACTCTAGTGTCACAAACCTCAAGGAAAAGAAATCATCTTTGTGAATAGGAACAGTTGTTAGAATTAACTAATTTGTGCTATATTTGAAAACATGATCAAATAAGTGGTAAGAAATACATGTCACAGAATCAGAAAATAGGGATATTCTCCAGACTTACAGAAAATATAAATCCATAAATTCAAGTTTTAGTATGCTTTAGGAAGAACTTCTAAACATCTGTTCAAAAACCTACATCTAAAATTATAAAATTAATCTGCACCAATATTTGCCTACTACAAATACGGAGCCATACCATTTTTCAGAATTTCCAATCAAGGGATACCTTGTCATCGTCCTGGTTCTGGCCAGGGCATAGTTCATTTTTGCAGTAGCCAGGAGGGGGCATGGACAGGACACAGAGGTCGTTTTGCGCCAGCTGATGTCACTGCTAAGGGCAGGGGGGAGGGAGTCTCCTCTGAAGGGAAGGGGTCTCTTCAGCATAGTGTGAAGGAGGGAGCAGTCAGGTACTGTCTATTGCCAGGGGGTCCTGTGTGATTTGCCTACCTCTCTTTGTACACTGTCATTACCTGCTGTTCATTTTCTTATCTCACCACTGTTTCCAGTAAATTGTTCTTATCTCATGATCTTTACCTTTGGGCCTCCAGTTCTCCTCTTAGGCCACGCACGCACGGGGATGGAGGGTGGGGGGAGTGTGGTTTGGAGTGTCTCAATGGGAGAACTAAATTGAGGAGTACCATTCCTACACCACGGCTGTCACATGTTACAACATGAACCATTTTACTAGGACATGGTTTTTAATACAGTTACAGAAGAGGTATAAGAGCAAGATATATCTAAACCACAGAAAATCAAGATGTGATTTTGGAAAGAATTGACATATTGAAGATCTGAATTTGTCTCAGAGTCTTGAAGATATGCGTGTTGCTAAAGTCAAAGGAGAAATCTGCTTTCTTTCCATTTCCACAAAACTTTGTCTTTTCTTCGGGAGCTCTACAAAGTCCTTTGTGAGACCTTGCTGTAAAATGTAACTTTCCTGTTTGTGAACTAATACATTTATTTTTAGGAAATACAGGGTTTTTTTCCTATCCTCAACTGTGTCTCAATATCAGGTACAGTAGTAGTGATTCTCCACCAACAGGAAATATATATATAAAGCAGGTTTATCAGTCAGTCTCTTTTAGATTAAAGATGTAATAATCACACACTTCCAGCTTCAAAAATGTCTTGCATTAATCAACAGCAAGTAGAGCAGCAAGTAATGAGCCAGAAGCACTTACGGCAAATGAAGACATTTAGAATTCAGTACAGTGAAGATCTCATATAAAAAACCTCTCAAGAAATCAAGATCACCACTGTCTAACCAGATAACTTTGACAGATAAGAATTGCTATACTCAATACTGTCTTATCTGTTTCAGAAGCAACAGATGCTTTAAAAGTTATTACCTGCTAAGTGGAAAATTACAGACCAGATGGAGCTAATTAATTTGCAATTAAAAAATTGCCACTAACCAGATTATATAATTAATTTTATGCAAGATATGGTTATGCAAAAGATTGGTCTGCCACTTTTAAGACATCCAAAACATTCATAACAGTTATATAAGCTGATGGATGCTATGGAGTTGGATAAGCATCTACAAATTCCTATGTGTAGCAAGCTTTGGTGGAAAATTGCAAACCTGGATAATAAACTTTCAGAGCTCTGAAACTTGGTATTAATCTGGCAGCTCTTTGATCTCAGCTTAAACCTCTGTTGGAAAGAGAGAAAAAATGCAAGTTTGCCTTTGCCCAGCTGCAAACCAAGTTGCAGAATTATTTTTTCAAACTGGAATGTGCATTTCTACAACTTAGTTAAAGCTCTGAACCATGGAGATGTTTGTGCTTCCCTGTAAGATTCCTGTAGCTCCTTGCTTTAACTCCTTAACATATTAAAGAAGGTTTCCTATTGTAGAGTTGCACAGAAAATAGTCAAGTGATTAGAGGACTCAGCTTCCCAAAATTAATTAATAAACCTAGGGCTACTTTGAGCTTTTTTCATGTGTGTACAAGTGTGTATATATATATATATATATATATATATGCATGAATAAATAAATAAATGTTTCAGGATCAAGCTTTGCTGTATAATTTAAAAAATATATATTTTTGTGCCCTTCTTTTTTGTTCAGTTTGTATATTTTTCATGCAGAAAAATAATCAATCATTTTTGTGAAGCCATATAAAAATCTTCTAGTTAAACTCTGTGGAATAGAGGGACAAAAGGCTTGAACTATTTCTCCTAAGAACAACATGCTTGGGACTCTCATCTTACGCTTTATTCAACAGCATCATCATTTCCTTGACATGAAACAGGCAAGGAAACCTTTCCAGTCAGATAATGAATTTGGAGAGACCTCTTCTCAAAGGGAAGCGGGAGGACAGATCTTTCACCACTTCCCTCACTGCTGTTGCGCGCACCTGTGGCACTCCTTTCACCACAGGGCACTGGGCACTGTCACCCCAGGGGTTTCAAAACCTCTCCTGAGACTGATCCCAAGGCACCATACACAGTGAGTTATCTAACAGAGTAGGAGAAAAGGTATGAAAGGCTAACTTAGGAATTCTTTATTTCTTGTATAAATTTAAATAACGATAGATAACTCAATTGCTTTCCACTTTTGTGTTTTGTGTAGTAGAATGAAGAAAGCCTTGTAAGTCCAAAAATGCCTGTGCAAGAAACCCTTTAAAACTGCAGCATGTTCTTATATTTGCAATTTATTTTGTACTTTCTTTTCATGGTACATGGCATTGCATTGTAGCTAAGAATTCTGTATTCGGCTGCTTCAGGGATATTACAGACTGTTTCTAATGAAAAGAAAGATGTATCTGTGACTCAGCTGCTCTGCATCCTTTGTAATGTTATTTTTTTTTTAAATAGCATAGTTAACCTTCACCTTGATCTTCATTTTCTTTAGCATCTTTGAGATTAAGTGACTGTGAGATTCTATCTCACTAAATCCTGACCACAGGCTGTGGTCTAAGGACAATCTAAATCTTCTTGGAAAATACCAAAGGGCATTTTGCAAGGGTGAAAAGAGACCTGATCCAGAGATTCATGAGTAAAATCATTATTTGGTATGTCTTCCCCTACCTTCCAGAGGTACTTGGGAGCTTTTTCCAGTTCACAAGACCTTGCTTATAGGAAAATGGCAAGAAATAGCTAAGAGAAGATTTAAAGTATTAGGGATCATGGAAAATTTAGAATCATAGTAAAACTGGGCACAAGATATCTGACACAAAATATTTAAATTTGAAATGTTGAAACTCTTGCTATGTCTAAAATCCTCTCCCCTTGCCTAATCATTTAATGGAATAATAGAATGAAAATCTCCCTTGCAGTGGCACATTCATAGACTCAGAGTTAGTTACAGTACTTTATGGCTGTTCAAAACATTTTTTTTCTACCTGATGTTTTCAAGAGCACTTAAAATGTATTAATAATTATTTTAGTCTTTTAAATCAGGTACTGTAACTGTTAATTTTCTTCAAGCAAAAAGACAGCACCATAAAGCTTTTTTCCAGGTGTTTTCTGGTGAACAAAAGGAACAGTCTCAGAAGGAAACTGAAATTAAGTATCAAAATAAATAGAAAAAATTATATTAATTTTAGTAATGCGTGCTCCTTCACCAACTTTAAGTTTTTGTGTTTTTTTTTCCCATGTAACTTCCTCAGTATATTCTGAATTAGTATATTAGAAACAGAATGGGAGATAATACATTAAATAACCAAACATGAGTAGGAAGTTTCATCTTACTCTGCTTTCTTATGTTCCTCTGTATCAGTAGGTCTACATACATAGAGTGGACTACAGGAATTACTTTTCCCCACATGCCATTTAAAAAGACAAATGCACTAATATATACAGGAGCCACCTGTTATGATTCTGAGGACAAAAATGGACTATGCTCATGAGAGCTAAACTTCACAAATGGGCCTATCATATTTTAAACTCAGAATCATTAAGTCCAAAACATGAAGGATACAATAAATGAGCAAATAAATAGTTTTGTGTGAGGACTAAGGATATTCTAAATCTATCTTGGCTAGATATGTCAAGAGCTAAAACAGCAGCTTATGAAAAAATCAGACCTATTCTAACATCCATCTTTGAGCCTTTAGAACTTTAGAAAAAGGAAATATTCAGATCCCAGTCATTTTCATAGAAACATAGAATACAAAACTCTCGTGATGGCACAAGCCACAAAGCCAGAAGTTGATTTGCATTATCCATTCATTTCTGGCTGCACCCTCTCCTCTGACTGGTAAAATGGAAGAAAAAATAACTTGGGCACCAGCATTTTTCACTTGAATCCCCAGGGCTTTGTATTCTTCCTTGATTCTGTTGATATTCTGGCTTGCAGTGTCATTCCTGCCCACAGAAAAGAGCAGCAGTGGAGAGCAGTGATCGTGGCAATGTGTGACGTCCTCTCAGTGTCACTGCAGCCTCAGCTTCCCCAGGATAGCACCTTTCCCAACCCCAGCAGGGTGACTCTTGGGCACTTCAGTGTCCCTTAACAGAGTAACTCGCTGCCAGCACTCCTCATTTCTTCCTACTGTATCCACTCAGAGCTGCCGGTACAGTTTGTCTTTGCAGTCCTTATTGGTGGGTGTCTGTAGCTGTTAAAGCTTCAGATCTGGCTTTAGTTGTGATGCTGATGGGTAAAGACTGAAGAACAGTCCTGATTTGATGGCTCACCAGGGTCTAAAGTGCCTCATTCTCTGTGGTGTCTGCCACAGGAGCAAAGTTCTGTAACCAGTGAACCATTTCCTCAGCTACTCTAATGCTGTGCAGCATTTAAACAGATCCTGAAACACACCATCAACCTGTGCACATCTTTTCCAAGTACTGATATTTTCTCCAGGAATAAGGACCAAAGATTCATTGCAACCTACCATCTGTACTGAAGTATCCTTCTTTATCAGTCCAGTGTGGGTGGAAGCATCAGACATCTCAGGGGCTTTCTCTGTAGAAACACTTGTTTTTTCTGTGACACAAGTGCCTACCATCCTGGCAGAGAATAGAGCACTTCCCTGGGCTGTGGATCTACAAGATGCACAGCCCTTCTTACGCAGCCTTCTGTAGAAACTGCTGGTCCCTCTCTGTGAACCCCTCCAATCCCTATTTTCATGTCCTGCATCAGGTCAGATGATGATTTATCCGCTAACACATCTTCAGCTAACTGATCCATCAAGGATGGTCTCTGATTGAGCCCATCATCAGGGAGCTCAGTGGGAGAGTAAACTAAACAGACATCTCTACTCACCCTGCTCTTTCTGGACTCCAGAATAAACACTCCACCCCAATTTTCTAAAACTTTTAGAAAATATTTGGACTGTATGTATTCTTTTAAAAATATTTTGAGAAATTTTGCTACAACTAAGCCCCGATTGGTATTTCAAGTTATCCACTGATGAAATTCTGCATCTCAGCTGAAGTTCTCTTATTTCCTCTTTTCATATTCTAAGTGGCCACTTGCCAGCACTCTTTATGCTGCAGACAGTCATGTGGTAATGATTAACTGACACTGATGATCTATTTCTCTTAGTTCTTTTGCCCAGGAGTTCTCATTCCAAACAACTTTAAACAGAAGAGAGAAAAAATAAGTGAATTATTTCAAGAGGTGTGAAAAGAAAATACATCCCGAAGTGTGGGCAGCAGTACTACTTACAAGAGGAGTAGAAGCAGCCCAACCCTTGATAAGCCACAGCTGTAAGGGCTTATAAGTACAAGCTCTACCAAAGAGGTGGTTGGCTGATCCTGAGTCAGTTGGGATCTACCTGCTGAGCTGTGAGGATGTGCCAGAGTTGGTTGGAGTCTGCTGGCTGAGCTGAGAGGAGGAGGAAGTTAGGTGGCCAGGAAAGGGACAGAGAAGGTAAGATGTTGAATGAGGGACAAATAGGGTTAGGCGGATGTGTGAGGAACAGAAGAGAGTTAGCTGGTCATGCAGAAAGAAGAAACAACAAATCAGAAGGCTGTGTGATGCTGTTTGGGTGAAGTTTAATCCTCTTAAGGCTGTGTGGTTCTGCCCAAGGAAAAGGGCTGAATGATGCTGCCTGTAGAACAAAACAGAAGACTGAGAGAAGCTGCCTGAACAAAGCTTAGTTCTCCAAAAAGTATTGTGTCCATCTCAACAATGATATATGATTGCAACTGCAACATATGTGGGCAACCACAACACTGAAGTTTTTTGGTTTTTGAACAATTGTAGTTATTTAGTCCTATTAAATGGCACTTATTGTAAGCCTTGCCTGCTTATTTGCAATTTTGATAAGAAAATATATCCTGGAAAGTCAATGACAGAATTGGATCACAGGAGCAGGTAAAAGGGGCCTCTAGAGGTCAGCTAGTCCACCAAGAACCAGGAACACTCTCAACAAAAACATCATCTTTCCTAGGATCTCAGGATTTGAATTCCCACATTGACAATACATCCAAAATTGAAGAAATGAAGGCACTAAAGAGATGAGAAATCCTTCAGCCCGTCTTATCTTTTTCCAATATTTGTTCAAGTGTCTGCTTCTTACGGACCTAACTAAAATTTGTAGATGGGTGTAATTTGTTAGTATTCCTGACAGAGGTGGAAGAAAAAATGTGATGTGCAGTTTTGTGGCTGCCCACCCTTAGAACCATAAGTTACAAACCATAGATACCTACAAAAAAATTATCAGTCTGCATTGTTTTACATACCACCAGGAGAGTGCCTTGCATTTCTCAGTACACATTCAGGTTTCAGTGTGTGATGAGAAATAAATCTTACATCTTACTCTGATTTTAATTTTTTTAAATCATGCTTTGCTTTTATTTGTTGAAGGCTGACCACTTAATTTATAAAATGCATGTGTTCTCTGGCAGACTGTACCTGGTCTATGACTACAATATTATTACTGAGGAAGGTGTAGGAAAATTAAGACTTGCTATTCTATTCTACTTGACGATCAGTCCCCCTCTAGATTTGAGACTGAGTTCTAGGTGATCAGGAATGTTCATTTTTTGATATTGTTAGTCTGGAATTGTCTGAAGAAAAAATATTTAACTTAAAGGTTAAAGTACTAGTTTCTTTCTCGAACTGGAAAAACAGTCAAATTGGATTTACATTTCAGAAATTGGCAAGAAGCAACAGAGGAATAGAACTGCGGCTAAATAATAATGCATTTTTTTTCCTGACTGGCGCTGATTTCCCTTATGACTCTCCTCACTCTGTCGTAATGATGAAATTAATGTGCAGGTTCACTCTGTAAAAGGTCAGTGCATCCAGAGAAAGAAGCCCTAAAGTGAAGCTGTCCTAGATTTATTATCAGGCTTCCTGAGGAGCTCACCCATAGAATCCAAGAAAGATCCTGAAGCCAAAGGCAGACGTGATGACTATTTTCTCCTGCTCAACATGGACTGTCACAAACTTGCACCTCCGTGTGTTTTGTTCTAGTCACAAACTGTTCAACATCTCCCTGAGCCACCCCAGTTCCCTTTATAGAACTCCCAGGGAAAGCTCCTGATTTTGGTGATCCCTCCAGCTCTGCAGAGGAAACAGAAGCATTCACAGACACTTAGCTATCATCTGGATGTAATATATTTTTATGAAAATCGGCGTTTATTAGTCATCTGGACAGAGAAGCAACAATGTTGAGCAAAAATGCCTTTTTGCCAGATTCCTGGCAGTCACACAGCATATTAACTGCAGTATTTTCCTAAATCTCTCTTCTCTGGTGCTGGTGTCTGCCGCCTTCTCCCTTTCTGACTCTCCTGCAGTTTCTATCAAAAGCTGTGTTTCATATGATTCATCTGATATGCAGCACAAGGCAGGTAAGTGTTCAGATATTTCTGGGAAGATGTTTGCCTCAGGTTATTTCCTCACTCAGTTTCTGAATGGTCATTTGGCTCTAGGTGAAACCTCTAAACGAATAACCCAAAGCAATATTTTAATCCATTCTTCCTTTCAGAAGTCATCCTCTAGGGCAATTAGCTGCTGAAATTATTTGTGGGTAGTGCTCTACACTCCATTCAAATATCAGAAAGGATTCTTAAAGTCAACACTGACATTCTCATTGTCAACAATTACTAAACAATGCTTTCATTTTAATCCGTGTAAACCCAAGTTTTCAAATATTATGATTCCCAGAGAAGTTCAAGTTATTTTGTTGGGGAGCATACATATGGGGGAAAAAATTGAAAAAAAAAGGGTAAATAAAAAAGTTCATGTATCACATGGTGATTAAAAAGAAGTGCCCTTTTGATTCTGGGACAGCATCAGTTGTCCTGGCTTTCAGTAGTTCAAATGGAGATAACATTTTAAGGGAGCTGTACATGCTGTATAACAATTCCTTCCAAAAATAAGCATTTTTTCTTACTGTAAATAAATTTTCTTGTAAAGCTGAGACAAGTAAAAACATTCAGAACTTGACTACTTATCACAGTTATGTTTTTCAGTATCCTAAAACTTCTTACAGAAGCATAAGAGGAAACCTAGTTAGGGAATGACACATTAAAGGATACATTTTCTTCAGCTATAAAAATTTTTGTAATAAGGATACTTCTTTACTTGTGGGAGAGTTCAGAGGGGACTCCGATGGCAATTCCAAGCTTACTTGACTGGTTTTGCCATATGGGCTTGCAGATTTGGCAGAAGGAAGAGGAAGAAGCATTAATGTTGTAGAAAGTATTCCTATAATTTTTGTTGTATTTTATTATTTATCACCTGCTATGTACATAAAGGCTTTTTCCTACTCCACCTGCTTTTGCCCTGTAGCCTCCAAGCCTGCTACTGCTCATGCAATATTAACATTTATGATCTTGCCAAAATGTTTAGAACAGGAGCCAGAATACGCTTGCACGCATGCACACACCAGGGATGGCATACTTTCAGATCGCAGAGGCAATATCCCAAGCATATGAATGCACTATGTAAGCAGAACTGGAGGGATTAGAAAAGCTGGAGAACTTGGCTGCAATTGACTGTATGATTAAAAGGTTAAGTAAAGCCTTTCCAGTAATTTTTCTTGGCATAATTACTCAATGCACTGCTTTTCATGGAGTGGAATGCTTTAAGCAAGACTGCTTCTGAGCTGGACCTGTAGTTGTAGTTCAAGGTGATTTTTCTTTTAATAGAAGCTCAGTATATTTACAGAAGCCACAGAAATGCTATATAAATTTTAAAAAATGCTATATAAATTTAAAATCTTCTGTTTGGAGACAGAAGTGTGAGCTGGGTATTTTAGAGTAGAGAGAGACACATCTACTGTTTGCTATGTGAATATTATCAAAATTGTAACAAACATTATTTTTCTCATGGTTTAGTAGATAAAATGGAATGATTGGATGAGCAGCCTCAGTTCAAGCAGTCTCTGCTAACTGGTTAGAAATGTCAACATTTATAACCTTTTAGAACCTTATAGAAATGTGAACTATGGGAAAAAAAAAGAGGTATCCCCATCAAAGTACAATGAGATTTGATCTAATCCTGCAAGTGCCTGGTGAGGCTGCATCCTTAACACTGAACATTTCAAATTCATAGTCAAAAGGCTTAGCATGAGGAAAGGTGTTTTATTTTCACTTCAAAAATCATTGAAAGTTCTAATTATTCTTTTCACTTTTATAAAGTTATAAATCATATGATCTCAAAAGACATTGCAATCCCTGATGAACTTAATCTCATAATGCCCAGGAAATAGAAAGCTTCTTTAAATAATATTTGCTAGGGCTTATGGGAAACTGTTAACTCAGCCAAGCATAAAACCAGATCTCCTTACTCCTTTATCTATTTTTCAGTCATCAAAAAAACTGTCTAACTGGCTCTCACCTTCTCATTTTTTTTTTTTCTTGATTTTCTTTTCAGTGAGATAACCCTGGTCTTCTTAACAAGCATCAAAAAACTTTGGCCAAACAAAACCACTAACTAATTTGCTGGAAATTCAGAGTAGTTCTCAGTTAGATATCACTTTTCCAAGTATCTTTATAAAAAGGTTTGCACTTTAATTAAAATAAGTAACAGTAAATTACAGGGAAATGTTGTTTAAGAAGCCAAACATGATGAATATCATCTTAATTTAATGAAAACTTACACACAACTATATGTAGGGTGATTTCACTAAATTTGATTACAGAAGATCTTATATATCTTATAAATTGTTAACAGGTTCTTTTTCTTTAGTTTTTGCCCCTGTCTCATCAGTCTTTCATGGAAACTGTTCTTTCTTACTCTTTTCTGTATCACAGAAAGAAAGAGCAGAGATTACTTTTTATTTTTTTAATGGTAGGAATAGATCTTTAATGCTTCTGAAATTTCTCCTGTTTGTCTCAAATCAGCAGAATTTGAGACTTACAGTGAGAAAGTGGAGTTTAAAGAGAAGTGCTTTAGACATAGAAACACATCCCATTGTCAAATGCTTTCTATTCCCTGAAAAGCAGAATGGAAGATGAACCCTGCTAAATTCTGGGTCATAGTATAGATCCTTTGCAAGAAATGGGAAAGTCTCGAGTAAAGAAAACACATACAGGGATCAGCAAGATTTTAAGGAAAAGGGGAGCTGACTCTGCCTAAATATAATGTTGAGAAATAAAATCAGAAGAAAGCAAATCTCTGGTATGAACAATATTGTTTCTTTCATGTAAAATAGTCAAATAATATCAATTAGTTATGCAGTTTTTGCCATTTATAGTTAAGAAATGAATATGTATTAATAACAGAAGTACAGTCAACCTGCTATCTAAATTACCTGAATAACTCCTGTGGATGGGCTGTGGTGTAGGTGGCAGATGTGATTGTACTACATCTTTCTTTTTTAAGGAGTGCTAAAATTTGAAAAGACATGTAAAATTTAACCAATGCCTTTTTAAAATCTCTTTGAATCTCAGTTGTTTGGGACTAATGATTGCAATCAAGGTTACATGTCTGAGTTGTGTAACTTTTGCAAAAATTCTTGGAAGGACAAAGAGGTTTGAAAGTCCTAAGGTCAACAAAGTTTGTTCCAATGTGTTTACCTCTGACTTTCAGTAAGCTGTCTTTATCACATGGAGAAGGAATTAAATGCTGTGGTTGCAAAATCTGTATTCTGTCTGAAAACAGAAAGTAAAATTAAAAGCTGATGTTATGTTGTTAAACTAGAATATGTAGTATTTGATAGGCTGGAAAGAATGCACACACTCAAGGAGAGCAAATCTTTTTGCTGTGAAACCTGAACAATTACTATTAGTCTGTGTTACAAAGGTGTTTCTGACAGATGATCACTGATAGATTGCAGCTTTTACTATCCAGATCTTCATAAAACCAGAAACAGTGAGCTACCTGAACATTTTTTAATGCAAAAGAACAAAAATGAATATATAAATTGGGTAAAGGTAAAGATAAACCCTCACTATCAATGGAGATCAACACAGGAATATTAGCTTGAACTACTGGCTTGAACATAAAGAGAAGAAAAAATAGGGTGTATTTCACAGAAAATTTACACACTTAGTTTTCTTAGATTCTGGAATAGTCCACGGGAGCACTGGTGGACCTGGGCTGGACATTTACAAGTGACCAGGACAAATTAGCAGCTACAAACCTATAAGAAACAACACTCTAGATATCAGATAATGTGATTGTTATTATTGTTGATTTCTCTTTTCTACAAGTGCTTTCAAGGTGTCTTGGTGCTTGAGTTTACAAAAAAAATCTTGTCCTATCCATTCTGTACTGCACATGTAGCATACTGGTTGACTTTAGTATTTCATATTAACCCTGACCCTAGCAGCTCATTTGCTTCCTATTGTTACTGAACGGTGGTTGTCGTGTTGTTTTCAACTGCTACAGTCTTGCTACTGCAATTGCCCTCCTACCTTGGTGACCTTGTCACCAAAAATTTTGAGGAGCTAATCAGGCTTTTACAGTTTTCCCCTGAGGTAGTGGAGTAACACCTTGTCAGACAGTGCTAAATGGACAAGCCTTACTACTTTATGATGCTATTTCTATACTTGTTTTGACACACACAGATCTTTGTCCACACAGCTGATACAAATACATACAAGCAAAAGTGTTTTATGTTTAATTAAAATGCCTTCCACAGCTTGACTGAGCATAAAGGTCTTTCAAAAATACATCCCCCAAATAAGGACTCTAGGGAAGCATTTACAAAATGAGATAAAAATGAAAAAAGCGCAACACAATTACTTAGCAGGCCAAATTCCAATTTAATAATTCATGCCATTCCTCCATGCCATTAGTTGAGGTGAGGAAGTGGGGATGGTGACAAAGTGCTTAAAAAGGACTTGTAAATGTATAGTTTGAGCTTTTTGAATATTTCAGCTTTTTGTATGGGTCAACAGAGCCAACTCCTTGAGGAGAAGTGCATCCTCATCCTAGAGATTATAATTTGATTTATTAACCATTCAAGCTAACTCCTAATTGTAATTGCTGTAATTCATTAGAACTTTATTTTTCC
This sequence comes from Phainopepla nitens, assembly GCA_013400175.1. NCBI lineage: Eukaryota > Metazoa > Chordata > Aves > Passeriformes > Bombycillidae > Phainopepla > Phainopepla nitens. The sequence continues at coordinate 552,706 of VXBQ01007757.1, forward strand.
CATTAGTTGCCCCAGTATCTACTTCAAAATTTTATTCTTTCCTCCTCAATTCACACTGTTGAAGAAAATGACCTTTTTATTTCCCTTAAGCCTTTATTTATTTTTTATTTTTATTTTTTATGCTCATATAAACAAAGAGAGAGTCATCTGAGTCTAATTGTCACCAATATGCAAAATATAGACACTAATTTAGCCACATTTTCCCATAATAATACCTCAAGTATCTTCTCTCCTTATTTCATAGGTGCAGAATAATTTTTTTAGGTAAAAGATCTTTCTAAACCCAGTCCCAATCTCCCTATTTTGACTGCTGAACAACAGTGCTTGTCTTCTAATATTAAATACCCAATGTCCTGCTGTCTCCAACTAGCATTACAGACGTGCTATAATTTGTTTTGAACAAGGGAATCATGGTAGCTGGTTAAAGGTCTGATATTACTACTCGACTATGTATGGTATTCTGATGATGTAAATAGAGCTCATTGATGTGTTCTGGCTGACCCTTAGTTCCTCATTGTATAGTATAATTATGTGATGCTAAGCAAGAGGAAGGAGAAGAAGAAAGAAAGATTCATTTTTGCTCCTCATGGCATATTCTGACACTTCATGGAGAAAACATAATCCAGACCCATATTTTCATGGCATTTGAAGAAACTGTGAGTTCAGTAGGGATTTACAGGACAGGAAAACAGCGAATACTTGTCATATTTAGTGTGGAATAAGGTTTCTTACAGAGGAGCAATGTGAGAGTTATACAGCTACTCATTGTAGTTCAATGACAATCCAACTCTTTTTTTTTTCCCAGTAAGGAATATTGAAAAGAAATATGAACCATTATATGCTGCATTCAATATAAAACTACAGAGGGCTTATGTCAAAGGGATTATACACTGAAATTGTACAAACACATTTATTTTTATGAAGTTATCTTTTATTCACCATTAATACATGAATGTAGTCAATTATATCCATGACTCTTACCCATGAGTGGTAAGAGTTCAATCAGCTCAGACATGAGTCTCAATTTTGAGACTTCTGAGAGTTTGTGCTCTTGATACTGCAAGACATTGCACCAAGCCTAGTAGCTCTACCACAATACTCCTACACCTCTGATTCACCCAAATGAAACAGAACACCCAAGTTGTTCTCCGTGAAGATCAGGATGGGTTGATGTCCATGAAGGACTTTCTGTCAGCCTTAACGCATCTGTCTATGTTATTGCCACTCCTCGTCACTCCTTTCTGTCAGCCTCTGGCAGTCGGATGTTCCCCAGCCTGTTGTTCTGAGGACAGCTGTAACAGAAGCATTGGATAAGTATGAAGGGAGAATGGGGAAAGCTGGCTGTGGAAAGTGCTGGAGAAAACAGTGGCAGGGAGAAGCTAACAAGAGTAGCAGGTCTTGATGGTCCCAACATTACCGGTCATCAGGATGCAGAGCAGGGAGGGGTGGGGAAAGGCAGGTGAGGAACACTGATGACTCATAGCAGCAGAGTGACTAATGATGCCTTAATTAGGGAGCAACCAACCTAAAAAACAGAGCAGAAGAGATTGTTTTACTAGTTGACATCCACTGTCACATGTTCTACCACAAGAAATGCTGTGAAGATCACTTGGGTGAAATCATGGTAATGCTAATAGGATGCACATGTGTAGTGCTGGAAGTAGGTAGGTATGAATATGTCTATGGTAGTTAGTGAAATCGGTTTTGATACAAAAATTAAATTATCATCTCCTGCGATGCTACTGCTTATTGAACTTTGCTACCTTGTTGCTACAACACTCCACCAGTTTCCCACAAATCAATAGCTGTCAAAATACAGTTATACAGCCAGGCAGTGCTCATCATTAAAATGGAGAGATGGGCAAAGAAACCTATTTCATAGAATTAAGAAATGTACGGGTAGCAAAGGTTCAGGCGAGTTCATCACTTATGCTGCATCATTGAAACTGTTTTATTTCTCCTCATGCTGAGCTTTCTTCTATCTTCCATTTTCTGGAAGATGTGTCTCACACGAGTTATATTTTGTGGCTGAATGCCAAACATGCTTTTTCTCCTACAAATAGTGTGGAATAGGTTAAGAATCTTAATCATCATCATATTAATATAAAAGCTTTTTGTTCCCATTAAGACTTGCTCCTCATTTTTCATATGTCATTTACAACAATTGATTTGTATCTTGCTAATTTGAAATAATTCATTTGAGATTGAAAATAATAATTAAAAATAGTTGCATAAATGACACATTCTTTAACAGGATTACTATTACAAGACATTTGTCTAATGGGCTTCAATGTATTATTGATTTTCTATCATTGCATTTTCTAAAAATAGAATGATTATTTCATTTTTCTCATCATATTATCTTGTGCTATGGCTCTCTGAAATTGAAAGTGGATCTCTGTATTTTCTTATACTGCTGTGGTAGCATAGAGCTTTTCTCTGCAGTTCATGTTTGTAACTTGGGGTCTTTTATTAGGCTGTATAGAAATGTTACATGGGTTGGCAGAGCAAAAGAGCAGATCCAAGACAGCTAGATGGAGGCTGACTGAAACAAAGATGGAACAAGGGAAAATAGGCAGCGGGAAAAGACAACTAAGGACTGAGGAAACACAACATGATCATGTAGCTATGATACCTGGGGATTCAGTCCTGGAATTTCTTATTCTGCCATTGATTTGCTGTGTTAATGTCCCAGATTCCATCTAGGTGGTGGTGGAAAAGAATCCTAGATTTTACTTTTATCCATCTTCCTTACAATTCAGACTGGAGGAGAGGTGACCAAAATCCGTGTCCCAGATGAAAGCTATGTTTGCCAGCTATAGATAATTTTGTTTACCATAACAGTATGAAGAAACATGCAAGCTAAATTTGAGAAAAGTTGTAAACATAAATTCTTAAAATGTTGAATATATTCATCCTATCCTATTAACTAAAAAAGATGGGTCACTGGATCATCTGTACTTAATATACATTTTTTATAATGAAAAATGTAGAAAACATTTATATCTAATGACACTTACTAAAGTCTTCATAAGCCAAACTGTACAAAATTATTTTTTATTTTTTTCACTGCATGTATGTGTGCTGTCTCTGACCTTTCATCATCTTCTCGGCTTTTTAGATTTATCTCAAAATGAGATCTTATTGTCATGCAAACTCAGTCAATAAGCTAGGGAAAAATTTCAACTGAGATTTATAATTGTCACAACCATCCTTCTAAATAAACAACTGATAGAAAAAAGGTTGGCTGGAAGAAGACTGGAAAGTGAGGCATGAAAAATCTCCTGTTCAGACGGCGGAAGAGCACATTAGTCAGTCCCTTTGTGTTCTTTTCTTCAGGTCTAGTGCATACCACCATCTAGTGGCTCTGAATATAGTATGGAAAATGACACTTTATTGTAATTCTTTCTGACGTTTGAAACTAAAAATCCTCAAATAAACTTTTACAGGAACCATAATTGGTAATATAACATTTCCTGCAGCATTACAATCCATCAAAATTACATGTGAGATGGCAAACTGTCTTGGCCTTGACTAGGATTGAAGTGCCATGCCAGAACACAAGGCAATGGAGGCAGGAGATAAATATCTCTAATCCCGTTCTTCTCTCTTCTTGGCGCTGAAAGCCTCTGAAAGAGAAGATATAACACTAATCTATAGAAGGGGAGAACTCCTGCCTTTAATAAGGAGGACTGCAAACACATTAACTGTAATACCGTGTTAGGGAGCAGTCAATTAAAAAAATTACTTTGCATCTACCTTAGAATTCATGTTCAAAACTGTTACTGTGATATTTAACGGTAGACCTTCCTGCTGTAATATGTATAAGGCACTATATAAATGCAGTGGCATAATGTGGGGTTTGTAATTATGGACTTTGAGACCTGATGTGAATGGCAACTCTGTGGAATCATGTTAACCAAAACCGAACTCCTGAGTATAATTTAGTGCATGAGCTGTGCAGATCCTGAAACTCTTTCATGACCAGTGAGGCATTATATAACAGTGTTTTCCTGCATAGAGAAATATTAATCTGTCTATGTACAGTCAGCAAAATCTGATCTTGAATTCAACAAGGCAAAATTAGTCCCATTAGACAAGATGCTGATCTGTACATAGGGAAGTCATGGGATAGAAGATGGAGACAATGAAAGACTCACAGACTAGATACTGCATTTTAGTTGTATCAGTCAAGTGATAAATTATAATTTCTTCCTGTCAGTTCATGCTACATTGGAACTAGGAATGACTCATTCAAGAGAGCTGGCTAGAAGAGGGACTGGAGGCATTTTTCCATGTAGCTCAGAAACAGGAGTGGGCTTGGCAGGTGAATTTCCCATATGTAGTGACAAATAACCCCACATCACAAAGATGGGCAGAATTCTGAACAATAACTAGGGAGCAGAAAATAAAGAAAAAGGAAGAGTAGAGCAAAGCATAGAAAAATAAATTAAAGGTCAGATGACATATCTGTGAGTTACAGAGTACTGGGTTTTTCAGACAACCGGCAAGCTCAAGTCCTCTTCCATAATACAATGAAGCCCCACAAGTTTATTCTGAGATGCATTTCTTAATAATGTTGCTCAAACAAATGAGCAAAACACTAACATAAAACTACAACCTACTCTTCTCTCAGTATGCATGTATTTTATTTTAGGGATGCTAACAATTCTTCCACAAAACTGTTTTCCCATGGGAATCACAGCCTGTGACTGGACATACAGATTTTCTTTCCATTAGTAGCCAGTACTCCCTGTGGTGAAAATGAAGTCAAAGAAAACAAATCAGCTTTATCAGTCAGCTTTTCAGAAAGCAATTTTGGAGAGAATGTTCCTATCAGGATCACATGTAAATTTGTGGAACAACAAGAATTTCCAGCAAAAATACTGTTATGCATTTACTGTTATACATTTATCTCATGTTTTTTTTCTCATTTTCTGCAGTAGAAATCATCAAAGATGCTTTGAGCAGTGCCAGATATCCTGCTGGTTACTCATAAAAAGCACAGTTTAGTGCTATTATGGCATTTTAGCCAATACTCTCTCTCTAATTATTTTTGGTCCTTTTCTGCGCATTCAGAAGAAGTCAATATGTGATGGAGGTTGTGACAATGTGTTTAATATCTAAAACTGTTCATACTAATAGTGACAGAAATTAGCAATTTAAATTTTTTTGGCTCTTATAATGTTTCTTACTCTAAGGTTATCTCACAAAAAGGGGAAACAAATTATGGATATGCAAGAAAGAATAATTAATTGAGAAAAATTAATTCTTTTACTATTTACACTTGTAAGTGCTTATAACTCATAGAAAGTCTTTTTAAAAGAAAGGCAGAGTGAAGGACATATAGAAGTTGAATGAAAGGAATAGAGAGAGTAAATGTGTTCATTTGTTTATCTTATTAGAGAAAAAAATGAGTTGATAAGTACTTTTATAACATCTTCACTAGCAAAAAAAAAATTTGATATTGAAGAAGGTCTACAGTATAGTGAAGACATATGTAGGAAGTAATTATGTCTATAATTATACAAATTAAAATTGGAGATATGGCTGTATATATGGACACATACTCTGCATGGGTAATTAACCCTTGCAAAATACTACTTTGGAAAATTGTCCGTTCCTTACCTCTTCAATGAAGGCACAAATTATGGTCCTGCAATCGAGTGACTGGTTGGAGCTCTCTGGTCCGTTAGACAGAAGGTAGAATTCAGATGATAAAACTGTATTTTACTGACCTTAAAAATCAATAAAAGGGTTGTAATTTTAAGCCCTAAGTATCATAAAGAAAACTAATCATGCAAATCTGATTTGTCTGTGTTATAAGGAATCTTCATAGCTAGAGTGTCAGAATAATGTAGTGCGAAAGGAACATTCTCTTCTGCTGCTTCTTCTGCCTGCCTCCATATGGTTGCAACTTTGGGACTTGTCATCATATCTATTTCTTCATTACACATAACAGTTCTAGATTGCTCCTGGAAATAGTTGTTTTTAGCCAAACCTAATGTACTGGAATTAAGTAGTGTTTCCAGTCACTAGACCCACAACTTGTGGGCAGTCCTTATCGGTTCACAGCTTTACTCTGGCAACATCACGGGGAAGGAGTTGTCGGAAGGGTAAAGCACTGAGTAGTTCACTTCATGTGTGAAACAGTAATATTTGCTTCTAATAAAATTCCTCCAGGCTGCATCTTCCCACAAAACACATGGAATTGTGATGCATTTTCATGCCAACTGATCTGTTAGATAACTCTGTTTGCAATACAAAAGAACTCTATTTTAAATGGATATACTCTGTCTCCTCACCCTTCTTTTTGCACGGCTGCTTTAGAAACACAATAAGAAGTTACACATGGTAACACAAATTTGGAGTGAGAGGTGCTGCATATGGGTACAAAAGATTGCTTCTGTTTAAGCCCCACAGAAATCTATCTGTGATGCTCATAAATAGTTATAGAAAGAAAAAAAGAGAAAAAAAGCATTCCTAATTTCATTCCTCAGGACAGGAGGAAAGAGATGACTTATAAAGATAATCAAATGGAGAAAGATCAGCCAATATTAACATCCTGAATAATAATACAGAGATTGACCAAAGAGATTTAAACACTGCAACACACTCTGGAAAAGAAAATCCATTTTTCTGATAGCAGTTATTGAAGATGAGCTATGGCAAAACAAAGTTTACAGAATGAATGAGCAACTACAGCACAGGAAAAAAATTACCTTAGGATACAAGCTGGAATGGTCAAGTGTCCTTTTGGGGCAGATCTTATTACCCATCAGTTCAATGGGTAACTGTAATATCAGTCTTCATCATGACAGTCAGGTTTGGTTTCCAGCTTATGTCCCTAATAACCAATTACTTATTTTTCAGTGATTTCTTTTGTAAACTGTTTTACTCTATTCTAGGCATCAAATACTTTTGTTAGGATTGCATTTATGATATTCTGTCGTGCAGATTCTTCACAGCAATCTATGTCTAGGGTCTTTTATTCACATGAAGTAAATTCTTGTTCAGACTTAAATTTACTATACCAAAATCAATTGGATTAGGTAGTTTCAGTGCTCTTTTTACATATTTCATTATTTTATTTTTAGTCTCTGATAATTGCACTAAATTAGTAGCATAGACAAATATGTCAAGCATATAGCATCCTTAAAAAAATATAAACCAGAGAAATGTTGACCATGAAATAACTTGAATCTCCTTTTGACGGTTGCACCCATCTCTGAAACATTAATCCACTTTACAAGCAAGGCAAATGGCTACTTTTGAATTTGAGCAGTACCTTTGCTCTTGCCACCAGCTACATGCCACAAAGTGAATCAACCAACAAATTTAAATACAGAAGATTCTACATTGTCTGCAAAAAATTATTCAAGCAAATTGTGGCAGTAAAAATGCTTTATCTTTAGTCAGGGCAATGGGGCCACTGAGCAGCCACAAAAGACTAAAAGTACTTTGAGTCTAACAGCTGATTTCCAGTTGCTAAGCCTGTAAGAATCTGGCCAGTATATATTTTACTCATTATGAATATCAAAAAAATATCTCTAAAGATCCTAACTTGTAATAAGCCAAAACTCACTTCATCTGGGGATTATTTGATATAATGCACTAGAATACTAGTGCAGAAGTTACAAAGCTGGGTTTTTCATTGCACAGACCCCCCCGGCTAATCACATATGATTGATTGGTTAGGATAAAACATTCTCGCGGCATTTATCAGTGGATTTAGTCAATCCTCACAAACACATGCCATTGCAAAGATCCACATTTAGGGTATGCTTTTGAGTAAGTGATTGACGTTTTATTTTGGGAAAGGAGTAATCTCATGTTTCTTTGGTTTGTATACTCAGGACAATGTTCATCAACACCTTAGGACTGAAGAGTGGTGTGGGGGTAGGTCCATCACCACTGTTCCTTTGTCTTGAGCCAGACACAGTGAGGCAGGGTAAGTTTTACAGTGTTCCTCTACAGCCTATGTCTCTTACCTCCAACTCATTATCTTTGGTCTTGGCTCTAATTTTACAGTGTCTTTTTCAGCTAGTGACAGTTAAGATTTTTTTTCAGCCTTCTAGAGTTTTATTGCCAAATTAATATAGCCTTACAATATCTTAGTACATTTTGGAATTTTACCACAGATATTTAAGGAGAAGTCAGGTTATTTTTCTATAAAATGTATTGATTGATACAAACTATGAAGCTCTGTATATAAAGCTATGTGTATAAAAATAGCTGAATAACTGATTAACAGAACTTTTGGGACAGTGTTACTTCGTTAATTTCCCTGTGAACTTTTGTTGTTCTGCTGATTGTCTGTCTGGTTACACATACAAGTACAGGTATAGCCTTATCTTGTCAGGAGTTTAATTATTTTCTCATCTATACTTGGGTTTGAAACTTTCAAGCTTACTGAGACAAAGTATCTGGGCAGCACAGCTGTCACCCTTGTTGCTGTAGCTCTGAATATGGTAGTCCTGATTCCCATTGTACTGCAATTAATCTTCTGCTTTGCACTAATGGATGAACAAGCATATTTACTGCAGCATAAAATTCTAATTATTTCCTGAACAGATGCATAAAGGGAATTTAAATTAATGGCAAGTGACAAATGTGATAAATGTAGATAACATCTTTAAATACTAATATTCTGCATTGCAGACATTTTTTCAGTACTCAGTTTCTAAACCTCCATAGGGTGTCTTCCCCTTTGTAATGAAGCTCTCTCCTGGCCAGATGTTTCAGGCACCATCTAACTCCCTCTGGAGACGCCCCTGCCCAGCAGGCATGGCTGAGTTGTATGGATTCACCATGGTTGCAGTCCCTCATTCTCCAGCAAGGTGTTCAAAGGCCTCCTTTCATCCTGGTTCCTTTGCTTTATAATCATGCGGTATTTCTGGTCACAAACTTACGAGTGAGGTCTTCATCCTCCTCTCATTGAACTGCCTTTAATGTGTTATTATAGAGAGACAAAACAGATTTCAATTTATTTAGAAAATTCTCTACAAAGTAAGTTTGTTAGATGACCACATGCAGTTGCCATACTAACAATGAGGACTTAAAAAATGTAGCACCTAATATTTGCCAGGTGTCCAGGGAATACTAAGCAAAATTTTCATCCGCAAGGCTTCCAGGAACTATCACTACATGACATACAATTCTTCATCTTTCACAGAGCACAAACATATTCTAGGATCTGCTTCTCTAGATCCATCAGAGCCTGACTTGACTTGGCAAAGGACCTCTTATTTTTATGTTATGTAGGTTCTCAGTTTTTGTCTGGGCAAAAAAATATATTGATTTGCTACTTTATTTTAGCAATAGCAACAGCCCAAAGCCTGTTAGCGAATGCATCTTGCAGGCTCTATCCTTGACAAAACAAGGGGAGTACCTGATCTGTGCAGCTTTACTAAAGCTTTCATACAAATATTTGAGGGGGGGGTGGGGGGGATGGGGGACTAGCAGCTTAACATTTTTCATCTTTTCACTGTTCAGATTTTTGCCTGCAGTTATTCCCATCTTCTTTCATTTAGTCTAAGACAGCTTTTGAGACATCCATGACTCCAGAACTTCACATAGGTTTCAATTTTTTGCCAGCATCAGTTCCATGTTGTTCCCACTCTTTTAGCTCCCCTTGTCAAAAAATGGCATTTCGGTGCCGTTTTTGTCACTTTCCAGTTCTGTCTTTTGTCGGGCCATGTCACTGTTCCACCTTGCCCACTGCTGTTAGCTCTTTACACCTCCTTTCTCAACTGCGCATTAGATTTAGATATCACTATAATGATACAGCAGAGACTCCAAAAGCTCCACAAATTAGATTTGAAAGCGTATATTAAAATGAGCTCTCTTTCCCTGCATACCAAGAGGGATATTAGGAGAAGCTAGGATAACTGAAGGTTTACCACTCCCTGGAAATCAATGGCACAACTAGCAGAATAAAAGTGCAGACAAATACAAAGGAAAGTCAGTGTAGTATACCAGTAGAAATAACAAGAAAAAAAACCTAGGTTTTAATCAGAATACATTTGTCACTGAACATTGTAAGAAGCATTCAGACTGCTACCTTTTAGCAGTTAACTTCTGCCCTGTGGTACGAAGGTTTACATTCTAGTAAATTTTTATCATGTCTAGGTTGTCATTATCCATGTAAATGTATAATTCTTCATTAACTCCATTTAAGCTCTTAACCTCAATTATATCCTGTGGCAGCAAGTTCCACAGGTTAATGACGTATCATGTTTAAAAAATTTCTCCTTTCATCAGATTTATATTTATCTTTTAGCGTCTTTTCTTTATGAACCTATTACTATTTATGTAATTTCCTAGAAATTGTCGTTCTTGTTCTCCAACTCTGGGTTTTGTTTTTTTTTTTCCCTTTTCTCAAGTGCAGAAAAGTCTGGCAGTTTACTTTTTTTTATTATTTTAAACAAGGCATATATGAAATAATTAAAATATGTGAGACTGATGTCAAAAATGTTTTTGACCTTAAGATCATCTGACAGAACACCTTCCAAAATTTTCTTTGATAAATAGAACTAATCCAGAAGGTTATCATTAATAAAATGCAATTTCTGAAGCAGACATTTGCATAGAAAAAATAGCTCTTCACTCAAACTATTGTGCTTGTTATCAAACTTGATATTGTGTTAATTTTTTCAAGCTGAATCTGCAAAACATGAGTAAAATAACAGCTGAACCACCTTGTTTCTCAAAAGCCTAAGCAAACCAAAGTACCATGGATATTAGTGAAGAACTGGACTGCTACAAATAGTTAGTTCAATCATGGCAATGTATTTCTCAGGTTATATTTTTCAAACACAGAAACACAGTATTAGCAAAGATAAAATCTGAGGAGATAAACTTTATTGAATTAGTGTCTTTTGTAGCTTTTTAAGTGTTACAAATAACTATATATATAATCTGCTGTCTTTTGCAGTCATTGACTGATATACTCAGTTTATTGGAAATGTATATATGAGAAATCAATGCTGTCAAAGTATTATTACATTTCTAGATATCTGTTTCCTAGTTCTAATTTTCAGAAAGGCATATCAAAGGAAACATTGTGACATATTTAATGACTGAACTTAATTTTGACTGGTGAATGCATTCAATTTTTTCCCTCTCATTTTTCCCATATTAATTCCAGTATGTTATTGTTGCAGAAAGATTATGATGGATTATCAGGAGATTGGCTACCAAAACATTGTCTACAACAGAATCATTCCTTGTGCTTTTTGAGGCCATATGTAGTTCCAGTGGAGGCACCAGGAATGTTTTTTTTATGTATGAGACACACAGATCCAAAACGGCTGTATAAAAAATATTAAGCTCTGTTTTAGTTGCCCCGAGCAGATCAAGGAAGTTCCATTTTGTTTGACTGAGTTCCTCCCTAGCACAGAACTTGGTAAAAGGGCTTGTAGAATTTCACTTTACCAAGGAGAACAACCAGATTTGCTGAATGATTTGAAGTGTGATGTCAGGATGACACTTCCCGGCAACCAAGTCCACCCCAATGTCTTTAGGGTGCCTTGTAAATTTGGAGAGGTAAAGAGAGAGAAGCAAGGACAAGTATTTCTTGTGGCCTTCATAAAGGACTAGCCCTTGACTTTTGAACTGGTCCCATTGATCCGAAGCTGTGGGAAGAATCAACTTGGAAGATCACTGGCCCACATCTTCTGTGACTGGCACTTCAAAGAAGAGTTTAAGTTCAGTTCTTCACCCTTGTCGGTTCTACATTTACACAAGTATTGAAAAATAAATCCTTAAAAATGAGGATTTAAAATGAGACTCAAGTTCCATTAATCCATTTTTCTGGCACTAGTTCAATGGACTGAGTTTTATGAAAACTCCAAGAAGAATAAAAAATGGAGGTGAAGGTTCATTTTTAATGCATCCTCCTGTGTAGTTTCCCTAGTCTCTGCAGTCTCTACTACATAAAAATCCCAAACAATTCTTAGGGTTTCTGAGATGTGATGACCTTCTTCCTTTTACCTCTGTTCTGTATAACTACAGATGAATTCCAGAATGTCATCAGCCCTGTAGCTCAAAATTATTTCAGAACAAATCCTCAAAGACTAAGTATCATGCCTCTTGGTACAGTGCTTAATTGTGGATACTTAACTCAATCACACTTGGTAAAACAATACGAATTTTAATGCATCTCATTTGATAAAATTCACAGCAGAATTTTATTAGAAGTCTGACATATGTATAAAGCAAAAATATTTCTTAAATGTAGAGTAATATCAGTAATTTTGTGTTGGATTTGTGGAAATGTAGGAAGTCATCTGTCCTCCCTATAGTGAGGCTCAGAGACAATGACAGACCCGGGAACAGAACCAAATCTTCCCATGTGTGATCCCTACGACAATATTGCCTTTCCTTGCATGCTCTTTGTTCTCAGGCTTTTGGTGTTCAAGAAACAGTGGGTGAGACCTTTCAGACTGTAATTATAAGTGGAATAGAGTGCTAGAAGTTTGTGATAGAGTTATTTTCTCTTTCGGTAATCTGTCTTCCATTACTAATAGTAAGAAACAGGAAAAAAATCAATTTGAAAGACATTTTTCATTATAAGTTTGTTTTCTTTTTACTTCTCTTAACATTAAACTTTAAAATCAAAGGTCACTTCAATATTAAAAAAAAAGGAGAAAACTCTTGTTCCAAAAAGATTAGAATGAAACAATTTCCCTTATGAAGAATGTTTTTTCACTTTTCCTTAAGAAAATGCCAATCAAATTAGTGTTAAAGTTTGGGGGGTTTTAACAAAGAAAGTACTTTCTAGAAGAAAAAAAATGTTTCACCAGGTCCAAGGCAGGTTTTGTGTTTGAGACATGGACAGAAAACTCAATAATTCATGAGAAAAAATAAGACCTGGTTAATTGTGGCTTAGTGGCTGTGCCCTTCAAATCTAACAGAAGGAAACTTGTTCAGTCACAAAGTCAGATGATTAAAACATACTCTAGCAAGTATGTACATAGATAAGGAACAGCTGCTTCAGACAGGCTTGTTTTTGACCATAAATCTACTTTCAGACTACTCTCCAGGACAGCTGGAGCAGTTACAGCATTCTTTTCAGTTCAGCTGAGCAAAAAGGTTGCTGTAAACTGGGGGTGTCTGAACAATCTCATTTCAGACAATGATTTTTATACAATTCTCACATTGTGCTACATGATACTCTGCAGCATGCTATAAAGGAGCAAAGGTAAAGTATTCATTACTTCCTATAACTGAGTGAAAGTGACAGCAAGCTATGAACAGGCACCTACAAAATCTTTCTTTACAGTAAGCAGAGATTTGCCACGGCCCACTAGGGACCCATGTTCATCCAGGGACAGCTGTCCATTATGGCACAGTTCATAGCGCAAGGCCCTTGCTCATCCACAGCTGAAGGTGTTGGTCCTGGCTAGAGCATGCAGAGGCTTTTTTTGTCTTGTCTAAATAAAAAAATCCTTTTCTTTGGGAGAAGAGGAAGGGCAGCACTAGTGCCAGTGTGGATTTTGGACTTAGTGGTGCCACAGTATGGCTTTGGGAGAACAGGACTATGGGCTATTTCAAAAGGTCCATTGGTTTAGATATAGACAATGACCACAGTGCTCTACTCAAGTAGCTCATGGGTGACTTCATAGGCCTCAGGGTAGCCAGTATAGGAAACAAAAACCCTTATTTAGGGATATTTTTGGTGATAGCCTTCCTTCAGGCAATTTCAGAACTTCTCATGAAATCTTACTGTGAAAAACTCTCTGGGGAACCATAAGAACTGCAGCCAGTGAAAAAGCTGCAGAAGAAACACAGCAGATCCAACTTTCTGTCAGGCTGGCCAGCTGACCATCAGTTTTCATGGCTCCCAGTGACTGTATTTTTCTAACAATATGAATATGTACTAGAGCAGGATTTCAGAACCAAAGACTGCACTTAAAAAAAAGAGCTTATAAGTCCCCTAGCATCTTGTGAAACAACTCTTCTTTCTCATAGACAGATGGTGTCCAATATGAGCTCCTGTATTCATCTGCCCTATGATGACAGCTAAGAGAAGTCATTCATGCAAAAAGATGATAGCACTTGACAAGCAAAATCTGTAGTTTATTAATAATTAAAAATTATTCCCATGTTCTCTTACTGATTGAATATTTAATCATTTGTTCAGTCAATACCAATGTCTCATATATTATTCATTAAAGATAAATACTTTGTAGTGCTTCTGGATTGAAATGTGTTACACCAAGATTATTAAGAGCAACCAGAGTTGATTTATTATTTAGAAATCGATTAAACTTTTGTACAGAATTTAATGACTTAAATAACCTTTCAGATTTTTAAAGTTAATGATAAGTTTTATTTAAAGACTGGTTATGTGAACACAAGCAGTGGTGGTGAAAAAAGAAACTCTTAGTCCTGAGTTTAACAATTAAACTGAGAAGGTTTGGGAGAGAAACATATCACTAATATCAGACCTTCCTCACACACCCAGAATGACTTCCTTCTATTTTAAATGTAAAAGTACTACAGTACATGCTATGCCATAAGCTTGCCACCACTTAGTCCCTTCTTCTGAGGAATCACCAGAACTGCACTCCATCCCCTGCCTTTTACCCAATTCATGTTTTGTTACTTGACCTTTTTGAAGGGTCTTATGTATGATTTATGGAAGTTTTGCTGTAGCTCTTCTTCATCTGTATCCTGAATAAAGCCAAAGATCAGGAAAGGAGAGTTTCATCTCTTCACATCCTCTCAGTGGTAACTTACCACCTGAGGAGTATAAGGAGACAAGACATTTCTTTCTTCTCTGCAAGTGGACAGTCAGCCTAGCAGCAAAAGGTCTACTGTCTCTCTCTCTAAAAAGGTTTCTGACTTGACTCATAGTGACTAACTGCTTAGTGAAACCAGTCTCCAAAATGAAAAGCTTTTGATTTTTATTGCTCCTTAATTGCTGAGGCAAAGCTGGAGACTGCAGCCCAGGTGAAGAAATTGAATTTACTTGAGGAGACAAAGAAGACAATAAGTCATACCTGAGTGGATCAAATAACAACTACCTATTGTTTGTACCATCAGATTAGAGATCTCTGGCTATATATGTTGTGTAATAATTGTGGAAAAAAGAAATAGATCAGTTTATTAGTTTGTCATAAATAAACGAATACCCCCTTGAGGTAGTAACATAAAAACTGAAGGTTTTTCTCTACTATTTTCTTTCCAAGCTTTCTATTAAAGGTTTGGAACACTTTTTTCCTTCTTTCAAATAATGCAGGCTTCCCCAACCTCACTAAAAGAAATTTTTCTGGTCATTCTTTTTTCAAACACGTGAAACAGCTTCAAAGAGTTCAGCTACCCAAATTATGTATTGTATAGGCTTACAGACTGTAAGAGCATGGGAGTGGCAGCCATATGGTTTCTTTTTTCCTCCAGCAAACCACATTTCCTGAAGTACCTTTGTTTCCCCATGCTTCTCAGTTTGGCACATGCAGACATTGGTGTTGGATGGCAAAGCAGGCAACAGAGCAGAACCTTGTAGATCATAGATATCCCCTCAGAGAAGGTATAAAAGTTCAGTGGAGACAGCATTCACTAAAATTTAGAGATATTCTCTCCCATTCTTTCTTATCTGTACTCAAGAAGAATAGAGAGCACTTATACAACTCCTAGGTAGATTTCCTCCTCTCTAAAGTAGATTTTTTTTTCTGAGTGTACACATTGCTGAGATTACAGACATGCACATTTTCCATGTACTTTTCAGAGAACGACGGTGTTTCTCTGCACATTTTCTGTGCAGATTCCCTCCTATTTCATGAAGAGTGAATGAAAATATCAGACAGAACAGGCAGAAAGGTTTTAAAACGATTGTTGAAAAAGCGCCAAAACTGTTTGCGCAGCAAAGCAAATGTCCCCTGTGTTCAGTGCAGAGGCAGTAGTAGATGAGCACCAGAGCTGGCAGGAATGAGGGAGGCTGCTTCATTATGGAAAGACTTGGAGAAGAGAGGCTTGAGGAAAAGGAAGTTTTGTGTGTAGCCTTTGGCTGCATCCTAACAAGCGAGACAATTAACAGAGAGTGGCCTGCCATGGGAAGGAGTAACATCTAATCTGTCAGACGAGACAAGTTAAAATAACTCCTACTCTGTATGTGTCCACAAAGGCTCCTGAGAGCATTTCCTCATTAAAAGTGAAGGGTAGAGACAGTGTAAATATCACCACTTTTCTGTACTTCTACCTGATGTTAGTTTTATAGAATCAAAGCCCTCCTTTTCCTTAGATTCAGATGGCTGGAAAGGGAGCGTGTGCGGGCTGAGAAATGCTGCTTGGTGTTGCTGTGAGACACTGTGGGACAGAATAGCGCAGAGTGAAATTCAGGAAGAAATGTGATTCAGGGGTGAGCAGAGGATGAAAGTGTTGGTCTGGGGAGGTCTTCAATAAAGACAAATTTACTAATTGTTATAAATGCAAAATACCTGTCAGCATATTTCTAAACACATCGTAATGAAAATTAGATTATGTGTGTCAAACTCTATAATTAATTTGTGTGTGTTGTAATTATAGAAACCAGAAGAAAATTGATAGATTACAATATAATTAACGTAAAAAATCATTAGAAAAGACAAAAGAGAGTCACTTTTGAGTACTTCAGGTTTTGAAGTTAGGTAAAGAATTTTGACTTTTTTTAATTTTTAGTAAACACTTGAACAGTGTTAACTCCTCACTGGAAAAATGTTTTCTGTTTTCCAAGAAGATTTGAAGTGTTCCCAGTGTGCTGCTTAATACAGTATATAAGAAAGAAAAAAAGTCACTAAAAAGACAGGACTCTGACACTTTTAAATACGATTTTAAAGTAGCTTTTAGTAAAGAAGATGTAACCAGCTAGGAAGAAAGGGAAAAGAATTTAAAATAAATAAATCTTTGGAAATGTGGAGTGGATTGTGTGCTGTAGAAGATTCTGGTAACTTGAAAGCTTTGCACTTAGAGAGACCCATCTTAAAAATTAATCACATCAAGAGAAACACTTTCATCTGAAAATGACTTTGCTGGGCTATTTATAACGGACTTCATGGATCAAATTCATTGAAAATATAGTTAATGAGATTTTCAGTGGGACTTAGAGCCAGTATAGGACCTGAAACTCATTTGAAGTCTTTTACATGTTATAGCTGGAATATTTTTCAATGTTGCTTTAAAAAGAGATGTGTTTCTATCAGTTTATAACTAATCAAATCATTGGCATGAAGACTTTAGGGCTTTGTATTCTTTGGTATTTATTTTGCCTTTATGTATATTGAGAGGAGTGTAATTCCTTTAACCAAAAAAAAAAAGAGGACTAAAAATGCATTTTCTATATTCTTGGAAACAAGAAATAAAACAGCAAATATACCCTTCTCTTAATATGATGAACTGTCCAAATGCTC
This sequence comes from Phainopepla nitens, assembly GCA_013400175.1. Lineage (NCBI taxonomy): Eukaryota > Metazoa > Chordata > Aves > Passeriformes > Bombycillidae > Phainopepla > Phainopepla nitens. Next base: position 570,096 of record VXBQ01007757.1, read on the forward strand.
TGGTTTCAGTTTGTGGGTTCATCAGAATCTAGCATATTAGGATTTGTATGAATATCTCAAAGACGCTCAGAATACATGATGTGACTAATTTAGTATTGATGTCAAAAATCATGCAGATCAGTAAACTGCTACTTTTGAGCACAGTACTTATACTTCTCACTGGTTTGACTGTCTCCAGGAAATATTTTTGCTGAGTTAGAATCTTCATTTTGTTTATGAGTCTCCAATATTAAGTTTGTTTAAATTATTTTTTAATATTTAGCATTATGTCTTTGAACTCTACACTTTGTAAAATGCTGAAAAATATTAGACTGGTTTATATAAATTTAAATATTTCAATACAATACAAATAAATTAAAAGGCAGCATTAAAATATGGCAGTCTCTCCTTACCTCCTCCCTATATTTCTATATGACCTCTTACTCAAAGCCATGATATGAGAATATGTGTGATATAAATGGATTTCCTCCCTCCCTTTGTCTTGATTCTAAAAAGCATCTTCTGTTAACTGTGCGATATTTAGAGTTTGGAGACTGATCATTTTTTGTCCCTATAACCATATTGATCCCTGTCTAGTCCAAAGCCTTAGGAATTATAGTTATAAATTCCATGATAAAAACACAGGAATCTTCCAGCACTTCCCTGCTGTGGAATCAAGGTAAACAGTCAAGAGGAATGCAAGGTTTGAGGTCTTGATATTTGGGTGGGTCTCTTTTATTTGACTCTTTCCTGGCAAGGAAACTCTCATAGACACAGCAGTACAAACAAGGGAAGAGTAAAGGAAATAGAGTTTATTATTGGCTTAAGCACTAGAAGGTATTTTTCAGCTCTGAGGCAGAGATTTTACTCTCCTAAAGGAGACAATGTTTTATATGTCTAGTCTACTCAAAAATACTAAATAGTATGTAATGCCTATCATGACCTGTGAAAAATAGTTTGCAGAGAGTCTTCTTCATGACTAATGGATCAAATGGACCACAATCCTCGGTCTCATTCCAGCTTTAGTTGGGAATCTGTAAGAAACCAAAAGACAACAGAGGCTGCAGTTTCACAATTCTGCTTAAAGCAAGCTGCTTATTAGTTAGAGTGTTATAACCCATCAGAAATACTTGACCAGAGTATGAAAGGGTCAGACTGCAATCTTTTGAAGGCTGGGAATTAAGACCTTTATAAATATATTTTAAAAAAGATATAATTTTTTTGTTTTATTTTTCTGAATTGGATCCAACACACTTATAATATAAGCAGATTACAAGGAGACTGCTAATCAGTGGGGAATAACCAGCTGATAGTTTTCTGTCCCTAAGACCACAGAATAGCTTAATAAGAAAAGAGATGAACCTATATTTTTATATATATATGTAGGTACATACATATTTAGGAAAAGAAATGAAATCTTGCGATTTCAATGAGGATCAGTTGGGCAAGCTTTGGTCCATATTCCTGCACTTCATGTCATCCCACTCACTTTTCTTGTTTTCATTTTGTTACAGGTTGATTTTTTTTTTTTTTAATTTCATTAATTTGGTTTTTCTTCTGTCTCTTTGTTTATCTGTCTTCCCAGTTTTTAGGTCTTTCAATGGGAATAAGTTTTGCTCTGGTTCACTGCACCTCATTTCATCTCAGTACATTTGGTTGTAGTCACTCCATTTCAAATTTTTTTTTTTTGTCAATTTTAATTTTGGTTGACCATTTCTCATTTCCAGAGTGTTCCACTCTGTCCTCCTATGTCAAGATTTCATTCCCTTTCCTGAAAGGCACTGAATTTATATTTTCATCTCTAAAGTCTTTGTGTTTTTGTCACTTGATTCTCTCCTGACACACCACAGTAATTTGACTCAGCTATGGACATGTCCCAGCAGAAGGCTTGCCTAATGAACAAGTTCAAATGAAAACTTCTCTATCAGCTTGCTACTAGAGCATTTAGGCACATGGGGCAATGACTTCAGGTCAAATATACAATCTCTAAGTTTTGTGATAATACTGAAGACTTTCCATAAGATGCTATGCCTCATCCAATTCTAGGCAATGCTAGCAACAAGAAAATAGATTTTAATATTACATTTGTGCCGATCTCCATACATGGAATCCAAGGGATGAAATCTCTCGTAAAGAGAGAGTTCTCTAAAGTTTGTAAATAAAAACTGTGATAAGACTGATAGTTAGATTTCACATTTCAGAATTGCAAGTGTTGGATGGACAAACAGGAAATATTACAACAGAAGGTAGTCTTAGCAGAAACTGTATTTCAGGAACAAGCCTTGATGCCCAGTTACATACCAAGACCCACGCTGAGTGTGACCACCTCAGTTATTGTACCCCAGTACTTAGGTGATACTGGGCCAAAAGATGTTTCTCCTCTCTGCCTGAATGTTTTGCGGCAGAGATTTTGTGGTAAGGTGTTGGTGATGCCCAGCCTTCTCAAATCTCAACAAGGGCTTCAGACTGTGCTCACCTCTGTGGGGCTGTGGAAAGCCCATCTGTTCATTCAGTCTTTTGACAGTTGCACATTAATAGTGATGAGGTTTTGTTTATAGCCTTTCTAATACAATGGGTTGGATGTTACCCTTGTGTTTATGTTGTTATAGCATGGGCTTGTAGTTAAAAATTTCCATTCCCTTCCTTTGCCGGCAGGTGCTGGCAGTGTGAATGTCAAGTGGAATCTAATTGCAAAATAAATTCACCTCAAGGGATATTTTTTTAATAAATCAAAACATACATTTAGAAATAAATCTTCATAAAGACACATTAGTTCACAGAAAGTTTGCTTATTAAATGTTAAACATCACTTAAGGAAACATATTTAACAGAAATACTTTGAGAACTATATCTGATTTGACTCTACATCTGCAATGGACATTCTGATGTTACTAGACACTTATTTTTGATTGTGTATTAAATTTTCTTTACAGGTGTCCAATCTGTTCTACTGCAAGTTTGATATCAGTAGAACTCATGGAGACTCAAGGTTACTTGTCATTTCCCACTGTATGAAGTAAGAATCATATCTTTACTTTTCAAAACATGTACAAGAGCTCTTTCAAAATTATCTTGAAAGGGCTGCTGTGAATACAACAGCAAACAAATACACATGACTTAGGAGAAATCCTACAATTATGAGAATCCCGTGCCAATTTAATGAAGCTCCTGAGACATTCAGGCACAGTTTGAGATAATTGTCTAAATCAAGCTGTTGTGGATTGTCTCTTGACATTACTGGTCTCTGTTCATTACTGGTTCACCTTAAATTTAAACAGAGCTTTTGTTAAAAGTGATTTGAATCACTGTTATTTTACTGTTCCCATATTTTTTTATAAAAGAATAATTGTTGATTATTGCAGTTGAAATGTCTTTTTTGGTATCAAGGTGGTTTTTTTTTTTTTTTGCCTCCTTTACATTTTTTGTCTTATCACTCCTGACACCATTGCAGTTGACAGCTCCTCTATAATTTCGTTAATGCTGCCAAAGTCCAGTGAATGCATTGGCTGAGTACCAACAGCCATATTTCTTTCACAAGGGACTACCTCTAACAGGGAAAACCCTAACTAGTGCTCCATACAACCCCTCTGCTTCAAGCACATTAGGTGTATAAAGTGATGTAAAATAGTATGGTCCAAATCTGTGGGAGTTTGAGGGCTTGTACCTTTTTTTAATATATATTTTGATTCTCAGGAAGTGAAGCTCTGGTCTATTGATGTGAAGGAAACTAATTTCTCTCTTGCAAGCATTTTCATTCAAGTCATAAACAACCTCCACATGACATTCTTGGGTCTCACCCAGCTCCTGTTTAAAATGTGTCTAAAAGGGGCTTAGCACATCATGGCCTACATTGTGCCGAGGTGATTTCACTACCAGCTTGGGAGCTACTTTCTTATTACTGCCCATCTGTGCCCAGTCTTGTACTAAAGATCTTATTGAAAGCTTACATTTTGTGGATTGCATATTGCTGAATGAAATTGGAATGCAACAGACACCTTCTGCATTTATTTTTAAAAGGCTACAGTCAGTTCCTCTGATCTTACAGGTGATGTTCATTTTTCTTCTTATACTGAATAAAATGAAATGTTCCAAAATTACAGAGGCAGAGATTTGGAATAAAATGTTGACATGTTCATATTTTTTTAATACTTTGGGACATAAGTCAACATGAATGAGCAGAAATTTCATATCTGCTTCTTCTTAGGTCTCTTGAACATTACTCTGAAACAAGGAACTACTTCCCCTTGGGGTCAGAGCTTTTTGCTACATGGAAAACCTATGTAATCTACTCATGGTTTCTCTGTCTCACACAATTAATAGTTCATTGCTGCAATGAAAGAATTGCAGAATAACAGCAATGAAAGCACAGGCAAGACAGACACTAAGAGATCACAACAGACCCATTTCTTTGAAACAATTCAGCTGTTCAAGTTTTCACCACAAAAGTACATCTTGGGGGAGCACTGGACCAAACAGTGGTTTAATTAACACAAATTAATTCTTCTAAGATTCTTACTTGGATCACACATAGTTTTTTTCTCTACTACTTTAGACCTTTATTTGCAACAAGGAAGTGAAAAGTGGACGTGAAACAGCTGTTATACCTCTGGTAAAATTATAGCTAGTTCGTAGAGAGGGAGATTACAAATGGCAAAACAGCAGAAAATTTTGCCTACATGCTCCACAAAATTATGTTTCAAGCTGAATATGAGATAGATGCTGTTTGCAAAATCTATAAAATCTCCTAAACAAATGCATCAGATTTACAGACAGGTTGTAGAGAAATGAAGGTGAAGTATAGAATAAAATATGTCTGTCTAACAAGGCTTGTATGGATATTAATTAATATAATATTTTTATTTATGTATCGGCAATGCAAAGAAACTACAAATAAGGCCTCAAATAAAAGCTTCCACAATAGAACCACTGAGTAACTGTACAGTTACTAATATCAGCATGAACACAGCCTATTAGGCTTATGCAGTTAAAATACAAATTGATCTGAGGCAGAACAGTTTACATTCTGAAGTGACTGCTTGCTCTGCTGAGAATTGCCTTTTTTTTTTTTAAGTCATTTGCTATAAGTTATTTCAAATCCTGATCATTGTTTTGCTGTTAATTATACATTTTCCTGAGATGGTCTAATGGAAGACTTTAAAAATAGAAATACAAATTAGGTTTACTCATGTCATTAATTCCTCAACCTTTCCAGGCTGTCATTGAAACTGTTCCTGTCTCCTCAAACTGTTAGTCCGAGTTCTTTTTCTGAGGCCAAGGAACAGCATCATTAACAGGCCAGTGGTAAAGGAATATCCAAATGGAAAACCTCTTCTAAATTTTTTATATCTGCCCTGTGGATTATTAGCAGAGCTGTGCAAATGGCTGCAAATGCAGATGATGTACAGCTGTATTAGTGACTGAATGAAAAAAGATGATTAAAAAGATACTTATATTCTATCACTAATCAAAAATACTTCTACACTATCATTACTCTTCAGCTTTCTTTGATAAAAAAAAGACTGATTTTTTTAACATTGTCAATGTAAAACATTTCTATTATCCTTGTTTAATTTCTGAGGGTCTTTTCTCCACCTTTTCAACTTTTCTAAATGTGTGAGAATCTGAATACAGTTTTCTGGTTTTTTTGTTACATCAATCCTATACAAGCATACTTTTCTGATGCCCACTACAACCTGCTCATTTATTCAGGGATCTTAATTACCAATTTGATAAAACCACATACTAGATGCTTATCTTGAGTTGCTAGACTGCTCTGACTCTTCATGTTTATCTGATTCTTAAGGTGAGGTCCTCCTTCTATGTATTTTAGCTGGCTTTGATGAGATAATACCTAACTTCAGTTTTAACTGCATTATAACAGTTCTCCATATCTATTATTGGTCCTTATGAAATGAGGAAAAATCATTTATCATGGCTAGGTGGTTATCGCGTAGAAAGGATGCTCTGTGTTTAAGCAACATATCAAGTTTGGGTTTAGATTTGTTTTCTTCCTGCTAAAAACATCAAAGAACCAAGACTGGGTAACTACTGAGAGAACTTGGAAAAAAGAAGAGTAAACTTCTTCAAATAAAGTCTCAGTGTACGCACTTTGATAAGCAATTTAAGCTCTTGCTAATTCAATAGATTGCAGTTGATTTTTCAAAAAACTGCTCAGAAGTTGCTATTATAACTTCTATGTGAATTATTTACTCACAGTGAGTAAAACCAAAAAAGTGCAAGTGAAATATGAGTTTGAATTTAAGTACAACTTTTAAATCTTCCCTTTTAATTGGGATTAAGTTTTAAAAGCTGGCCGAGCAGCACCGTCCTTCTGTGTCTCAGACAGTGGAGCATCTCTGCTTTCTCTTTGCAGAGTTTCGCAAGTCTGACTCTATTAAAAAACTCATTCATGATTAGACAGGCAGCATTGCTGAAACAAGAGAGGACACATAACCCATACGCTGGAGAAAAAGGATATGATATTTGTTTAATTTAGAATGACCTTGGACTATCCTAGAAGTTAGGAGAAAGGGAAGAAATTTAGGAAAGAAGTAAGAAAGCAAAAAAAAAATAAACTTTGTGTCACTAATTTTGTCTGTAACTGTGTTATTTCTATGAGCATGGAATAAATGTTACTGTTGAGCATTGCAAACCAAGTTTTTAACTCCTGTTCTAAGAGATACCCTCTAAGTGTCACAAAAGACTTGAACCCTACCAAATAATGCATCTTCTTACTAAATAAGAGCTTTGAACATGAATGGAGCCAGGAATCATTGGCGCCTTCTCTCTTTAAGGTAACCAGGAGGTGAAAGCATCAGGAAAAGTAGATTCACAGAAAAACCTATTGATTCTGAGGAACTGCTTTCAGCTGTCAGACACTAACTTTTTCTGTTTTGTGCAATGCTGCCAGAGCTTGAGAAACAAGTTCTTCATAGTCCCTTTTTTTAATATCTTGTGCATAACATGGGATGAAAAATTGCATACTTGCAAATAGGGAACTGTCACCACAGAGTAAGGAATGGCTGGTACAGCGGCAGTAACGACTCCATGCATCAGAAGGCAAAGAAGCCCTTTACTGATAAAAGCTTGTCCTTTTATAGATGAGTTCATGGACTAGATTTGTGTATGTTAGCAAGTGACACCTCTCAGCCCATTGGTGCAAGAAGGACAACAACTTCTTGAAAACATCTTAAGACAAACAACACAGCTCACGCATAACATGTTCACAAACACCAGGTGCAAGATATTGTTTTAATTCTTTTTCACAACCTTCCCAGGACAGCCTGTGAAAGTTGTGAGCTTTTCTCTATGACCAGGTTGTCAGCAGCCACAGGAAACAATAATTAGATTAAGATTATAGAACAACAAACATCCATAGGGTATGTGATCAGTAACAATAACCAATAAAATAAGGGATGTTGTTTCAGAAATCAAGTTCTGTTAGGGAGTATTTCCTACTAGAAAAAGCAGCAAATTAATTATTTCACCAAATTTATTACTTGGTTCTATTTTTAGATTATGTTCCTGACAGTACAAATAAGACACAGTGCAAATACTTTCAAGGAAAAGAGACTTAACAGCTGCTATGTAGTAACCTGGTGGCAGAAATAGGAATAGAATACATTAGAAAAGTGATTAGAGATCTGAGAAGTTCCAAAAAACCAAAAAACACAAAGAGGATTAAAATGTTTACAAGATTTTGGTGATGTAAAACAAGAAAGAGATTCCGAGGGGGGAAAAAAAAAAAAATCTTAGTGATACAAAAATTTTTTAAAGAAAGTTCTAACCATTTTGACCAGAAAAGAAAATGATGTCTAGAAACTTGCCCAGCCTTTGATGGTTTCTCCTCACTTGAAGACACTGTCAGCTGAAATGATTACTGACCAGTTCCTGGTCATGCCAGCATGGAAGAATGAGCAGAAAAAAACCCCAACATTAGCATCTTAAACTATTGTGAACACTGGACTTCATAGCTAGCTTTGGCAGGAAAGCAGAAATTCTACATATCTGAAAGTTCTCACATTTTGAAATTAATTTTCATCATCAAACAAGGGGAAAAGCTGATATTCCAAAACATTCCACAGACCGGGGTTTGGGTTTTTTTTTTCTCCAAATACAAAAACAATCCCAAATATTGATGTACTTTGTTTCAATTGGGTAGACAAAAAACACCAACTAATAGAAACAGATGATGAGTCAGCATAGGATGAAACAATACTGAATTCAATCCTGCATTATAACTTTGAATTTTTTAAGAAAATGTTTTAGAACGTTTCCAGCATATTCACATTATTGTGAAATAGGTTTTCCCATGAAACAGCATTGGCCAAGCAAGATACCATTTTTTTGTAGGCTCTCTATATAATCTCCCTGAAAACAACTGTACAATAAAAATAACGTTATAGCTAAATAAAGAACAGTTGCCATCTTTCAATGGGTTGTTTTAAAAGATAGAAAAATTCTCAACTATGTTTATCTAAAAGGTTTTTATACATTTTTTCATGCTAGAAAATAATTTCCTCATTGACATTCTCATAACTCCAAATAATATTTACCAGATAATTTTGAAATAGAGGTAAACAATAATTGAAAAAATCAATAAAAATTTTACACTGAATTCTTAATGAACAGTGGCCAATCTCTTGTTGAGTGTGTCCCGTTCAAAAATTCATACAAGACATTCTTTTTCTTTAATGAGTCAGACTGACTTAATGTACATGAACTGTTGCTTTTAAAATGATTTTATGAAACACTCATTTGCATTTTCTTTTAAACATAATGTAATTATTCAGACTTCAAATGTCTTTTCATAACATTCGTGATAGCAGAGCATGAGGACCTGAAACACATGGCCTATTTGAAGGAATTTTAAATGTAATCAAACTGAAATTTATACTAAGATAACCACAAACATAATTGCAGAAAAATTCCTAGTTTCAGCTTGAAAAATTTGAAGATCAATTTCCAATTTGATGGCAACTTGCTGATATACATTCTAGAGAATATCTGAAGGTATTTTATTTTAGAATACGTGACTATCAAAAATCAGATATTTATTTACTAGTTTCAGACTGAATTACTGTACTCAGTTTTCCAGAAAAAAAACCCCAAACTTATGCCCATGGTGGACTCTGATAAGAGAAGTTAGAAAAAGGTCAATACTCCTCCCTTATTCCAGCATCATCTTTATGAAGAAATTGCACTCTGAGCTCACATATACAATGTGAAGACTAGAAATGCTGTGAAGATGAGTCTTATAAAGTTATTGTAACATCTGTGTCCGAAAAATATTCCTATAGCCTTCATAATATGGTTATTTTGCAGATCCATAAATGGCATCTCAGCACAGGACAAGTATTTCCAAACCGAGGCATCTAAAGTTCTGGTGACTAAACAGAGTTCTTTGGTTTCACTGTAGCTCCAAAGTCAGTGCTAAGGATGAGAACATATTTCCTTTTCAGAACATATTTCCATATTTTCATTTTCCTTTTGATGCACAGGATTATTAAGCATTTGGATAGCAGCAGCTTGTTCTTCTATAGTGATTGCCTATCAAAGTCACAGATAAAGTGAAGTATTAACTCTGACACTACTCGTAGGAATCCCAGACATTGATTTCAAGAGAGCTAGTCTTGACATTGCTTTTCTCATCCATTGAAAAGAAAAATTTCAATTCTGAGTTCAAATCAGCGACTGTTACGTATACTTCTAGTACCATTTAAGAGAAAGTTAAGAGAATCCCTTTTCCCCACCCCATATTCAAAATTATGAACACCAAACAAATTCTCACAATCAGGCACTCCTTTAGGTTGGAAGGTCTCAAGTCCAGCCTTCTGTTCAGAGCAGATTAACACTGAACATAAATCATGTTCCTTTAGCTCTGGGAGACCTCCAAGATGGAGGTTGCGTTATATTGTCATGGTGATTTTTTACCCCTGAAACAGTTATATGGGAGAACATCTACTCTACTTAGCTGGCTGATGTGCTGAAGCTTTCCCTTTTTTCATACCCACAGTATGATTTTTATTCAAGTGGTAAGCCAAAATATTTCAGCACAAAGTTGTTTTCATGAGGAGCAGGATTTAGAGAAGAAATACCACTGGAGCTAGGCTAGAATAACTGGTGAAACTTTGATGGTTTCCTTGAGACTTGAAGTTTATACTTCCACATATTGACAGGGAAAATAAGATTAGGCAAACTGAAAAGTCCATAGGCCTTTGAGACTTTATAAAATTTCTTACAAGACTTAAGGTTTCTAAAACCCTACCTGTCAAGGTTGCCCACAGCCATAAGTCACAATTACAACCATATGTCACAGTCAAGACAGACATGATATGCTAACTAAACTTTCCTCAGGCAGCTTCTCTCCTTGGGGCAGCATCACACAGCCTTCAGAGGACTAAACTTTGTTTCTGCTGTTATTCCCCAGGACCAGGAGTTCAAAGCACTCATTAAGTTCAGACCGCACCCTCAGGCCCCAAATCAGTCTTCTTGTAGCTCCTCCTTCTGTACAACCAGCTAACTCCTTTCTGTCCCTCTCCCAGCCACCTGAACCTTCCTCCTTACAGCACAGCCAGCAGACTCCAACTAAATCTAGAGCAGCCAACCCCCTCTTTTGTAGAGCTCATCCTTACTGGTTTCAGCTGTGGCCTATCAAGGGTTAGACTGCTTCTACTCCTGTGCAATCAGCACAGCCACCCACACTACCTGCTGGACTTTAGATAGTATTTGTCATACAAGGATACTTGCTTTTTGTTTTCAGTCACTTCATGAAAATATTTGTAATTTTCATGTCTTGTCTCATCAAAAAATTGACAAAATTTATGGGTCAAAATGAACACTGAATATTTGGATCACTTGCTTCTGGACCACTTGCTTCCATGCATTGTCAATGAATGAAGCTGAAGTTTTCTGTCTACCTCAGTAGCTTAACTGTCTTCTGGTAAGGTTGTATGGAGGGTTGATTGGTTGTAGCAAGTGAACCTAACACTTTTCTGTTGGAGTATAGAGTAAATATCACCTTAGAATTTCTCTTGCTTTGTGTCGGATGTAGTATGAGTTGTAAGTTATATTTCTGAAATAGCATATAGGAATGCCGGTGTAGGAGGTTCTTTGACATCATTATCTGGTACCAAAATAATATTGCCTAAATGTGTTGCAATTTATGATAGAGGAAGTGTCATAAATCAACATATAAGACGCTTGTCAAAATGGAACAATTTTTGTTATGAGATGTCAGGTTGTATGATATTGATTTCTTGTGTGTGTGCCATGTAAAACCATTTTTGGTCTGTTTTCTGTTACATGGATTTGAATTAGAATACATATGAATGCATATTCAGTGAAGATTATTTCTCTGTATTTCACCTTCAGAAATATTGATGCTTCATTTAAACTGGTCAGAGGAACATTGCAATAATCTTTTTATGATGGCTGAGTTGCATTTATTTTCTTTTAACTTTCCTATTCAGCCAACATCCTAACATCCTAATCCTATCCTATCCTAAGCTGAATAGGTCCTGTTTGGATATTTTAGCTGTCATGTTAAAACTGCTAAAATTAATGTTTCAATCACTGGAGTTAGTATTTGAGGGGTTTGAATGGTGGAAGCATGGAGTTAGAAAGAAGCCCTTGCCAAATATAATTTTGGTTGTCATTCCCCTCCTATCTTTCTTGTGATATATTTATGCATCACTCAGTCTGAAATTCTTCAGACTCGGATCCTAACTATGAGTATGGGATGTGTTAATATGTACTATATAATTATCAGATAATGCACCTGTCATTGTCTCAGTGTGAGTGGCCTTTAAAGAAATGCTGGTAATCTAATGGTGGCTCACAGCTGTGTCTGGGGGAAGATCCAGGCATCCTTACAGGGTGTTTGGAGTTTGAATCTCTTCAGATTTTTATCTGAGGACAGGTTCCAATCTCATTCCCTGTAATTCAGGTGAGAAAGTGTCTGGACTGAATGCAGAAATCAACATCTTTAATGCTATCCATGCAAAACAAGGGTCAAATTTGTTTACAGTATGAAGGTTTATTTAAATAAAAGAGGATTTCAATTTCGTCCTTATTTGGTATGGGCTTTTTTTTCATTCTTTTTCTTAAAAGACAATCAATCTTCAATTAAAAAATAAAAGGAAAAACTCTGCCTATGCTTGCTTGTATATTCATAAGCAGACTTAAAAAATTTAGTAAGAGCTTAATCCTTTTCATTTTTAAATACATTACATTAATCCATTTATATGAGATCATTATTTCTGGCTCTCCTGTGAGGCAGATATTCATTACCTAACATAGTTTTTCAGTGGGGAAAAAAAATAAAAAGAAGAGAAATGAATATCAACAAATACAAGGCTTCTTCTCATTACAGTTTGCATGCTGGTAGCTTTTACCCCGCCTCACAGATGGTAAATACTGGTCCACAATCTGAAGCCAAGTTCAGTTTCAGTTTTCTCACATAACACTGCCAGCTCAGGTTCTGCTTCTCATGCTTTGCCCTCCGTTCAGCCCCAGGCATGCCCTTGCTCTTGGTGGTTCTTCCCTTCACCTAGACTGTCCATTAATGAAGCACCTAAATCCAATGTGGGAGCATATTTATGCTCCACAGATCTCATTTCAGAAACTTTGCACATATCTAGCCCAAGATAATGCACAAGATGGCATTTCTAATCATTAAGAACCCATTACAGTAAATTCATCCTAAATCCTTTCCAAAGGCCAGGCTGATGGCAAAGTCTCTCAGGAGCTATATCTGCCCTTTGCAGATCAGCCTTTCTGTGTTCCCACAATGCGTAATTAAGCTGAAGCATTGCTTGCAACAGGGCACTGTGGATGCTTAAACATTTACAGAGTGTCAAAATGCAATTAGACAAATTAGAATGGAAAACAGATCCATGAGGGTGTTATTAACTACAGGGATAGCACTTTTGGTTCAGGAAATCACTAAGCCACAAACCCCTGCAGCTGGGAAGGCATATCAGAGAGTCATCACTGTGTGACCTCTAGGCAGGCACTCACATATGGCCATCTCCCATAGCAGGATGCTGGGCTAGATGAACTTTTGTGCTGATCTGCTGCAGCCACTTATCCAGGCAAAAGCCAGTAAAACTTTCCCTAATGGAAGGTTAGATCTGTTTCTTCGTAGTCGATGACAAGTTTGCTGGAGTCAACGAGCCACTGGGGCTGTTCTACATAAGCTGGTTCCAGATCTGACAGTGTTTAAGATACTTGTTGTATGAGTGCGGCTAATCTCTGAAGAAATGGGTGTGTATAGTGGTGGTCATTTCTACAGTATTGCATGTATAAATTGAAAACACACATTGAAATTTAATTAAATTTCATTAATAACAAAAGGGTCATAGTTGGCTGATGCTCATACACATGAATAAAACAGCTGTAAGGCTGCAGACTGTTCATAAGAGCTTTACAAAGAACAATTGATTCTCTTTTTGTCACTCACATGGAGAAAAGAAAGTTTGGTAACTGAGGCAGTTTCGGGGATTTATCTTGTCTCTTATAACAATAGCAATATGTGAAAGGAGGCTGAGTAGGATATAGGAAAATACTCACCTGTTCAAATATCTGTATCATGATAAAAGAATTAACTTGTACTTAGATTCACTGCCTTAGCTCAATTTCTACGGCTCCTTTCATCCAAATGTGTATTCAACTAAGTGCCATTCAGATTTACTCAATGGATATATAAACGAGGGATGGAAAATACTGACATTTCTTTAGCACTACAAAGGAACTGGACCTAAATCTGCATGGCAGGAAGAGACTTGTTAATATTCATTGTTCACACATAGATAACATCTCCACTGAATCAAGATCTGTGTGTGCACATGTTTTTTGCAGTGAAATTTGGAGTTACATCGGCAGCTACTTCTGCCCACAGTCCCAAAAGCAGCACAAAAGTGTGAGCTGATGGAAGAGTACAGGTGTTACTGATGCAAAATTTAAGGAATGATTAGAAGATTCCCAAATGACTGGGAAAACAATTACCAAGCCCATCAGCCTGCATGCTTAAGGGCGTTTAAACTGCCACCGAATAGCTCAGAAAAGATTTACATATGTTATGTTACAAGGCTACTCTAGTTGCATTTTCTTCTGCTTTCCACTGAAGCATTAGATAAAGGACAATCTGTCTGCCAAAACAGTTGAATAATTTATTTTACAGAGGCATTTGTTTACAGAATTCATTCATTATATTTACATAGGGTATTCTCATGGACTCATAGTGTCTAAGTTAATTGGTCTTTCTATATGTATACAAACCTGATAAACAATTCTAAAAATGCACAGAAATACAATTTGAAATTCTCCCCAGTAGCTAGTTATACTGCATATTTTATTAAATCTCTTTGCAGGATTTTTTCCAGCACTGGTGTACCTACAAGTGTCATAAAAGGACACCGTAGGGCTGGTTATCCAGGAAACAAATGTCATTGCAGTATCTGGAAAAAGTTTTACCCACTTAAGAGTGCAGCAGGGAAACTGAAGAACAAGAGGTAGGCTAATGAATTAAAATTATGTGTCTTATTTCATCAGTTCCAGCTGTTAGCAGGATCACAGTTGGTAGTCCTAAAATAACAATTGTTTTTGTACTCTTAATTTTAAAGGATGAAAACATTCTATTTAATTTCACCAATGAAAATAAATTTCAAAATTTAATGTCCTGTTATTAAATAGTTTCATTTAAAAATCTATTTCTTTAAAGATTATTGTGAGGGATAGTGTGTTTTATTACAAGTCTAGCTAATACTATTTGGAACTCTTGTATAAACACTGGCATAACAACATTTGTTTCGCTTGCAGGGCTTAGCTAGAGAAAAATGGTACATTTACTAGATGCTTTATACCAAGAAATAGGTATTATCAATATTTGCATACTGTATTTCACTAATTTCTCTTGGTTCATAGCTGGTCCCATTTACAGTAGAGGTTATATGCTGAAAGACAGGGACCACTGATCCATTGCAAAAATTGCTTACATTCCAGACTGTTCCAGTCTGTTTGATTATATTTCTGTTAAACTCTTTTTCATATTTTTCTGAGGACTGAGATGAAAATCTCTAAAAAAGTTAGAGGTTACATGCCTTTGTTGAACATTAGTTGGCCTCCATACTGGTGGACTTTTGACCCCTAGAGAGCCATGTTGGGTTATTAAGATCACCTTTGACCTCGATGCAGCAAGGTGTTGCACTGTCTCAAAAAGTAAAAGCCATCCTTGACCTTGAAAGCCAGAGACAACGATCCAATGGGAAAAGCACCTTTATTTCTGGTATTCAGTGTAGTTGAAAAGTTGGTTTTTGTTTGTTTGTTTGTTTGTTTGTTTTTAAGAGATTAAATAATATAAACTGTAATAAACAGAAACCCATTTCAAAATTGTAAATTTATCAAAATTAAAAACCGTGAAATAGGTTGTTTCTTTAAAGATTATGTGAAAAAAGATAACTTCCAGTGCAATTCTATCTGCATGGTTTATGTTAGAAGTACTGAGAGGAAAGAAACTAGATTTTATACATATTGGTTCATCACCTCTTCCCAACAGGAAACAGACACACCAGATGTCAATGAAAATGAAAGCTGTTTCAATTTTTAAGCCCTCCTTGACCAAGTCTGGTTATTATCTCCCTGAGATCTGTTCAGTGCATCCACTAGGTCAGATTCTGCCTGTCTTTCTCCAGTCCTAGTTGCATCAAAGTACTACAAAAGTATGTATGCTAGTATGCTCAGGCATGGGAGTTTGAAGTTAAGCAGCAACATTTGAGCAATACAGAGCTGCCTGTCTGAAAATTCTTTCCAAATTCAATTTACAGAGTGTTGTGTATAAGGTGTGTCCACACCATAGCTTTTATTTTGCCTTTAGTGTGTCTGCACTGCACCTGATGATAAACAAATTTTGACAAACTGTATGACTTGCCTTTGGGCCCCATTGCAAGGAGATTTTTAGCACAAACAGCGTGCCCTTCCTCACCAGTCTCATAAGACCTACTTCATTACGTGAAGAAATAACTGCATGAGCATCCACATGAGTGTTTATACAATGTTGTTTGGTGATATTCCTGCTACCAGGCTGCACAATCTCAGCAACACAATCAGGAAGCACTTCATGGCTTTCTGTGATGAAACCATAAAGAGTGGGAGGTGGAAAGATATAGCCTTAAGGAGGGAGGTGTTATACCTCCCAACCATAATATTTATTTTAAAGCTCTCTGGAAGGTGAACAGAGCTGCTAGTGTGTTGTGTTTCCAGGACAGAGATAAAAGCTGCTGATGGGATCACATTAACTCTATGTATGTAGTATTCCTCATAAGGGATAAAGGTTTTAGGAAGGAAATATAACTTCTACTACAGTGTTGGGGCTTACCTGTCTCCATTTAGCGTGATAGATTATGAATCCAGACCTGCTCCATACTCTTGCAAGTAAGGACTTAGATTACTCTTTTCTCAAGTAACCCAGCCTGATGACAGAGAAGTTATCCAGGAAAAAGTTGGGATGATTTCATATGCCAAATGTTCAGTGAGCAGACTGGCATAAGATATCTTAGCACTTAAGGATTTGAGAATGTGTAGAGGGATGCAAACCTTGAGAGATTTCCAGTGTGATTCTCTGGGGTGCTAGACTTACCCCACAATATCCATACCATGAAAATAAATGGTACAATGGATTACTTAGAAAGGACAGTGACAGGATAACTTACCACTTGCAAGATTAGAAAACTCAGAAGCTCTTTGCTCTTTGCTTGCTTTTTTAGATATTACTAGAAAATATAAATATTTCTTCCTTATGATCTCTGCTCTACTGAGTGATTCAAACTACCTGAACTTAAAGGAGCCACCTGGTGCACACCAAAGGTTCTGCCTAGAAGCAATGGAATATACTTTTCAGATATATACACATATACTTTTCAGATATATATGTAATAACATTAAGAATACTGAAAGGCAGCAATTTTTATGAGCATTTTTGGCTTTGTGTGACTGCATCAGAGAAAGAAGTTACTGTATATTGTATATTCTGTGACTCTTTATTGACCTGTCATTTTGAGAGGCTATGAGAAGTCAGAATGGCCACAACTGTACCTTCCAACCTTCAGTGAAAATGCCATCGCTGGGTTGCTTTGCAAGCCTAAGAACAGCTCTCGAATGCTGAAGAGCCACGAGCCTTATGAAATGAGGTGTCATATTTGATGCTGTCTGAAAAACATGGTGACCAAGACAAAATTTTGCAGAGAAAAATTGAAAGAATTTCAGAATTCTGTGTCCAAAGGATGGTACTCTTCACAGCCTATACAGTCTATTGTAGAGAGTTTTATCTTTTATCCCCAGAAATGTTTTTGTTCTAAGAAAAAAATATTTTACTTAGAGTGGGGACAATTTAGCCAGATTACTATTGTGTGATCCTGAAGGAAACAGACTTGCAGAAGACAAATAAAATCAGACCTGCTGAGCTTGATACAAACTAGTATCATAGGACTATAACCCAAAGACTCAGCTAAGAAAGGAAGAATGTTGTGATTAAATCTCCAGATACAATTACTAATTAGAAACTGAAGGAAAAGGCTACATCAAAAAATTAGAAGAGGTTTTGTTAGAGAGACTAGGAGGGAGACAAAGCTCCTGCCTGCTTGAATGATCAGTATTTTGAAGAATAAACTGTTTCTGTCCCATATCTTTCCATCTTTCTTTAACTTAGAAGAGGATATATGTTTTTCTCTCATTCTGTTTTAGACACTTACTTCACCTTGTAAAAGGTGAGTATACTCATATGGATGTTGGAAAGATAATAGGTGTTACCTTATGTGACAATTGCCTTTTGTCAGTATGAGGCCTTGAACCTGCTTGAAGAATAGCAGGAGATCTGGAAGGAAATGGGGAGCCAATTTACCTTTCAGGGTCCCTGGAGTGAACCCTGCTGAAAACATTAAAAGTGGCTGACTTTTTCAGCTGTGTGGTGTCATGCGCATGCATGCATTTAAGGTTTGCCAGGAGACCAGATATAGAAACTTGAATTTCTTTATGTGCCCAGATATGTATTACCTTATTATTAGCAAAAATTAAACCTTTTCCTTAGTTTAGAGGATAGAGAATGTCTCTATACCTAAGAAACATTAAAAATCATGGCTCATTTTCCGTTTAGTCATCTGACATCTGAATGTGAATATTGTATTTTTAATCTTGTTACAGGTCAGGAATTCAATGCATTGACTTTGCCACAGGTCAGGATTTCAATGCATTAACCCAGGGGTGTTTAGGAGAGCTTATGTGACCACACATGGTTCATGGCTCCCTAAAGACAGTCTTATCAGACTCTGGTTGCTGAAACACAAATGTTGCATCCTGTGTTTGGAATCCTGTGTGCTTGTTCAGGGAGTGGGAATGGAACAGTGGAAATTTTGCCACAGTATTTCATATTTAGAATTAAATCATGGCAGAGATGAAACACAATATAATTGTGATGAGCAAAAATAAATGATGAAAATTTAAGAGCAATTTATTTGTCTTGAACATTAATGAAATGCAGCTATTACAGACCTGGAATCAGGGACATACTTTCCCTCATCTATTCAAAAATTATACATAGCTCAGGGAACTTTCTTGAATAATTATTCTGGAAGCTTTTACACAGGTTCCACTATGTGCTGAGAATAGCCTTGGGGAATTTAAAACCTAAGTAACAATGCTTGGTAAAAGGATTAGAAGAATTAGAGTCAGTCATCCAGGCTAATGTTGACAAAGGCAACAGCAACAACTCCAATAGTGGCTACAGTAAGTTCTGAGCACTAGAATAATCTGGGCAGGGAGCTCCTAGAGGCAGAGAAGCTGAGCAACAGCTGAGAGACCCGAGTCACCAGACCTTGAGCCACGCAGGATCGCCTGGAAGAAGCAATGAGCAATGGCAGTCGGTGACTTCCCTCTGCAGGGGACAGGGGCACCCACCTGTCCACCTAACCGCTGTTCTGAGAAGTTTATTGCCTGCCAGAGGCTTGAATCAGAGATGTCACAGAAAGACTATCAAGGCTTCTCAATACATCTGGCTATTACCCCTGTAGGTCTTCCATGTAGGCATTGATGAAAACAAGGGTAAATTTGAAGCCATCATACATGATTTCAGAGCTCTGGGGACGCTGGACAACAGTCTGTGTGCTGAGGTAGTTTTCTCCTTGATACTGCCAGTTACAGTAACTGTTGAGAGAAGAACTGATTTCCCAAATAAATGACTGGCTACACTGCTGGTTTTGCCAACAGGAGCTTGGTTTCTATAACCATGGGACCCTGTCTGCTTGCAGCTGATAGAGAGAGATGAGATCCTCCTCACTCTTGTCATTGCTTAAGCATAAGCAGGAAATTCACAGGAGACAAAAGCAGGCTCAGCCAACTTGGAATGAATATTGCTAATAACACAAAGCCAAGAGGAATGGCCCATGGGCTGTGCAGTCCTTCAGAAGGAACCTGACAGGCTGGACAGATGGGCAGGGAGGAACCTTCTGAAATTCAACAAAGACAAAGGCAGGGTCCTTTACCTGGGGAGGAATAACCCCAGGCACCAGCACAGGCTGGGGGGAACCTGCTGGGAAGCAGCTCTGTGGAAAAGGACCTGGGGGTCATGGTGACAATGAGCTGCTCATGATCAGCAGTGCCCTTGTGTCCAAGAAGGACAATGGGATCCTGAGCTGCATTAGGAAGAGCTTTTTACTGGCCATGGGAGGTGATCCTGCCCCTCTACTCAGCCCTGGTGAGGCCTCAGCTGTGTCCAGTTCTGGGCTCCTCAGTACAAGAGAGACTTGGAGCTCCTGGAGTGGGTCCAGTGGAGGGCTATGAAGATGATGACGGGGTTGGAGCTCAGGAGGACAGGCTGAGGGAGCTGTGCCTGTTCATCCTCCAGAAGAAACAATTGAGAGGGGCCTCATCAATGTCTATATGAAGGTAGTATATCAAGAGGATGGATCAGGCTCTTCTTCATGGTGCTAAATAGGACAAGAGGCAAAAAGCAGGAACTGATACACCGGAAATTCCATCTGAATATGAGGAAAAACTTCTTTACTGTGTGTGTGATGATGCGCAGGAACAAATTCCCCAAAGAGGGTATGGAGTCTTCCCCACTGGAAATATTCAGGAACCATCTGGACACAGTCTGGTGCAATGAGCCAGGATGGCCCTGTTTGAGTAGGGAGGCTGGACCAGATGACCCACTGTGGTCACTTCCAATGTGACACATCTTGTGATTAATATCTCGAGGTATCCTGGGCCTGGGAGGAAGTAAAGGAGGGCTGTTGAAGGACTAATGGATTTGAAAGGAAGAAAGTATGAAAGAAATGGATGTTATGATTCAGTTAGGTTACAGAAAGACTTTAGTCTAAGACTAAAGACTTCATATGTGTGATGCAAGAGAATTTTAATTTGAAAAGTGGAAAAGAAAAGATTGGGAACCATATTGTCAGGCAAAAATACATACATGGATAAAGTACTGGTCCATAGCTTAGTAGAACTCGATGACTGTTCAGTATTCATAAGCAATTCATTTCTGCTAGTAGCTTTAAAATATTTATTTCATGTTCCTAGACATATATGCCAACTCTTCAGTTCTGCGCCCACTTGACCAAAGTTATAATATTTTCCTTTCAGCTAAGCCCAATTTTATATGGAAAAATGCAAATACAAGAATATCATGCCCCAGGCCCGAATTTCTATTTTAACCAACTCTCTTGCCCCTTGGCAGCGCATCATGCTGGATTTTATATGCAAATGTATTGAAACTGTGTAGCTTCGGTCCCCCCTCTGGTGGGACTGAGCAGAACTGCAAATGCTACGAAAGTGTTTTGTCGCTAATGGTCATATCAACAGCCCTGGAAACAAACCCTTATGTTCCTTTTCTGAGCCCGTGTCTCATGCATTTTTTTTTTGTGCTAGCTGTGCTTTTTTGTTATTCCGTTATAAAGCTGCTCTGAAAAAAAGAGACACCAAAAAAAAAAAAAAAAGCTTAGATATGTAACAATGACAGAACAGTTGTATTTCTCTGCTGTTATTCCAATGAACTATGGAAAGCAGTAAAGAACGCTTTCTCCTCTAACTGGCTACAGGTATGAACTAGACATCTTATGGTTTCATGAGTCATAATAACAGGCAAGAATGAACACTCTTAGATTGTTTTAATAGGAGTTTCCATTATCATCTCCATGTATAAGATAACATCCCTTGCCTTTACCGTAAAAAGATTGGTAGAAATTTATGTATTTGGCTTAGGAAGTGCACATATGAATCCATTTTAAAAATAAAGCAAACTCTTTTTCATTTTATAAGTTTGCACAGAGAGGTACAATAAGAGAAGTGTGATAAGACCTAGTTAAAATTTCAATTGATTAAAGATGTTCCAGAAGAGGGCAGAGAAAGTTCTGTTCTTACTTCATGACAATCAAGATTTTAAAGAATAAAGATGTAGACTGAACATCAGAAACATTGGTTCAGCTGGAGATTATACATAACAATACTGCAATAATAGCTCGTGGTTTTGTACATCTTCCTTTATAGGACCCATATTCCTTAATAGAAAATGATATGTAATACAAGAGAAACATTTACATGCAAAGTGAATTTAAAATTTCTTTATTACGTGGAGGTTTTGCTGAAAAGAATGTCCACCTCATTCCTGAATTTTCAAAGTACTTTTTCTTCCCTATGTCTAGAAGTAAACATTTTAATCTTGTGTGAAACTAAAGTTGAAATGTCGTATTCTTCTTTTCTGAAAGTTGGAGCAGAGCTCTAATCCAGAGTCTTGACAGTGAATAATGCTCCATGAATTCCCCGATCATATTGTAGACTTGTAAAACTCAGTGACAAACTTAGGAAAAAACAAACTCACTCCTCAAATTCAATCTTTTCTCTTTCTCAAATGATTTTTAAATGTTCTAAACTTACAACATCACTTTGAGAAAAATTTCAGACTTCTGTTACATTCCAAAAATGTTTCTGTCTGGTTTTGCCAATCTCTGTAGCACTGCAGCTATAGTTATTTAAAACCGATCTTAAAAATTGACATAGTAGTTTAAAAAATCCAAAACAACAAAAAACTTCAAATGGGATTTGTTCCATGGCTAGAGAAACATTGCAAAAATTATATTAACACCACATTTTTCAGGAAGCAGGCAGCAGAACACAGTTTTTCCAGAAGGGCAAATAAAAGACTAATATCAGAAAAAACAAAACAATAGGTGCTAGGCATAAAAAAAGATAAGTGATATTAAGAGAAGGTTAAAAAAATCCAATCAGTATATGGATAAGGTTTGAATAATATATCAGGAAACATTTTGCAAAAATACTCTAACATCAGAAGACACTGAGTAACTGGAAAAGCTGCATCAGGCAAGTAAATCATAGTGAGTAGAAATTCTAGTAGGTAGAATTAAGTAACAGTGGAAGTCTAATTTTTCCTTTAGCATCTAGGTTTTGTTTTTGGAATAGGCCTAGGTTTCTAACCCTCTCAGGACCTTATATAAGAGGTGGAATCTTTTAAGAGCTAGAAAAGCACCCGCCTTCTAGGTAGATTTAATGAGCAAGAAATTGAATTGAACACAAGTTTAGTGCTCTTGAAAACTGAAAACTGAAGGGTTTTATGGCATCTACACATAGACATGTAAAAAAAAGTTTATATCAAGAATATCTGTTCTTCTTTTCTGTATAATAAACTGCACATAAAAGACTTTTGATGACCTTTGCTGATGCTCTAAGAGCCATAGGGTGAAGCAAACAGAAAACACAGCAAAGAACCATGGACAGAGTAACAGAAGGATGGTAATCTGGCTCAGAAAAGGTCAAGTGGTAAAGTAAAATAAACTTCTGAAAGCTCTTGCTTTGGAAAAAGGAGCAAATATAGTGTCTGTTTGTTTCTTTGTATGTTCAGGCTCATGGCCTCTGCAAATAAACAGGACCGCATCAATGAAATATACAATGCTAAATCAGTGTTTTCTCCAGAGGTAAAAGACTGCAAAATCTGAGTTTTTACAGTTTTTTCTATGAAGTGGTAATGACATTTTTCTCAGTGTGCAATAGAATTAATGTAGTTACTTTTTTTTTAGTGCAGCTGTCATGTCAAAAGCTTCTGCTTTTAGAAGAACTATTCACCACAGAGAATATATGGGACTTTGGTGCTTATAAAACCTAAAGTAGCAGTTTCTCCAGAAATAAAAAGAAAGATTATTTCTCAACTGCAGAAATTTCATAGCAGAAAGAAAAGTCTGAAGGCAGTTGGAAAGCTGTATGACAAGAAGGAATCATAGAATCACAGTCATAGAATGGTTAGGGTTGGAAGGGACCTTAAAGATCACCTGTTCCAACAGAGTTGCCATGGGCAGGGAACCTTGCACTAGACCAGGTTACTCAAAGTTCTGTGCAGCCTGGTCAACAGTTCCAAGAATGGGGCATCCACATCTCTGGGCAACCTGTTCCAGTGCCTCATCATCCTCACAGTGAAGAATTTCTTCCTAATATCTAATCTAAGTCTACTCTCCTTCAGTTTAAAGCCATTCCCCTCCGTCCTATCACTACATGCCCTTGTGAAAAGTCCCTCTCCAGCTCTCTTTTAGGTCCCCTTTAGGTACTAAAAGACACTCTATGGTCTCCCAGGAGCTTGCTTGTGTCCAGGCTGAACAACCCATCTATCTCAGCCTATCCTGTCTCCATAGCAGAGGTGCTCCAGCCCTCTGATCACCTTTGTAGCCTCCTTCGGGCTCACTTCAGCAGGCCCCCACCTTCTTATCCTTCTTGAGGACCCCAGAGCTGGATGCAGACCTCCAGATGGGGACCAGGAGAGCAGTGAGGAGGGGGACAAGAGCTCCCCTTGCCCTCTGGCCATGCTGCTTTTGATGCAGCCAAGGACATACAGGTTTCTGGGCTGACATTGCTGGGTCATGTTGAACTTCACATCAAGCACTACCCCCCAGGTCAGTCTTTGTTCTCAGGCCTTCTTTCATATATCCGTGTTTGGAATTGCCCTCACCCAGGTGCAGGACCTTGCACTTGGCCTTGTTGAACTTGAGATTTGCGCAGGCCCAGCTCTCCAGTCTGCTGAGACTCATCTGGATGGAATCCAGAAGGGAGTGCTGTCCTAATCCAAATGCAGATGGCCATGGCTATGAAGCTGTGCAGATGTTTCTATTTCAAGAAATGCCCAAATGCATGTGCAGGTTGCGACCTGGCCTCTTGCCCCTAACCCTAACTCTGACAGTAGGCTGTGTTTGCTGATATTAATTTAAAAACTCATACATAGAAATTATTGCTAGTTGCATTGATCCATGTGTCAGCTTCCTCATTGCAAATGCTGCATTATAAAAGTCCCAAGAAGGATGACTGTTTTGGGAGTTATTGATCTCAGACTACTTCTTTGCATACAATACACAATCCTTTTGCTTAAATATTTTCTCAGTGTTTTCTGATTCTGATATAATAGAAATTATTCTGAGCTAGCTACATATTTACTTAATATTTAAGTAAATATTAGAATGGCCCATGGACAGTGCAAAGCTAACTGTCAAACTATCAAGACATCTGTCGTGTAAGAAGGCCAGGTCTGTCCTTTGCTAATATAATTGTTGTATTCCCTCTGTCATTTAACGCTGACATGTACAGAGAAAACAATAGATTCTTATCTTGGGCCTGCTTTTAAAAAAAATATTTTCCTTTGCTATGTGAGTTCATTCTTTGATATATGGCATGAAACATCAATAACAAAGTAAGAGAAAACAAATAAATTAAAACAATTTTGTTTAAATATAATTTGTCAACTAAAGGATCACAAAGCGCTTTTAAGAAAGCATTATATCCACTGAGTACACATTGAAGTAGAAGGGAGTCTTTTCACTGAATTACCTGGGCTTTGGATCAAGGCTTAAAGAATTAACTCTATTAGCACCGCAGTGAAGTAAAATATACTGGGAAAAGTCAAAAGTAGAAGAGATGCTTAAGTTATACCCTCTGATATAATAATACTGTAAATAGAACTGAAAAATATTTTCCATCTTATGTCAAGTACCTTAGATACGTTGCCAGTCATAAATCACATTCATTTTAAAACCTTGAGGCATTATGCAGCAATAAGTAAACACTTTTAGTATTAGAAGAGTACTGAGAGTACTAAATGTGTCAGGATAGAACAAAGTTAACCTGCTGGACTTCTGTTTGCAGAAGAATATCAGAGAAATAGCAAATACTCCAACTCTTCCACTAAATGTAACTCATCGTTTTTTATTGACCATCTTGAAGAATAAAAATCACTGTTTGTCTTGGGGAAACTATATTTGGTTATTTAAAACAATTTACTTGGAAATAGCTGTGAAGCATTAAGGACAGCCTGAAAAAGAAAGCTTTCTACTCAACATCCTGGCAGAATTATCTGATTCAGTGGTCAAATGAGTTTAAAATAATGGCCTTCAGAAATATTTTATTTGATTTAAAGTAATTTTTCTTCTCTTTTCAACTCTTTAAAAAACAACAGCATATTGACATAGTTTAATATCCCGTGGTTCAAAACAATTCCAGGCATTCTATGGAACAGTCCTAATCTATAAAATATAGTCTTCTTTCTACAAATCATTACATCCATGAGTAACTTTATGTACAAGAGTTATTCCAGGGATTTGCAGGGACTCTTTACACCTCCTCCCTTAATCATTCACAGAGTGTGTACACTAAAGGCATACAGGTAAATGCTTGTCTGAATAACGCATCAAATTAAAAGGCTAAGGTGTTTCAAATTCACCTGTAGCTTTCATAAAGGTACTGTGACTTTTTAAAATCATACTGATTACAGGATGCAACAGAATTCATGAAACAAATAGAAAGCAACGCTGAAGAAAAGAATGGAAAAACATGTCTTGAACTTATCAAGATTTGTTAAACTGTGTGAATGATATTTCATACCAACAGTGTGAGGAGTGTAGAAATCAATTCTGTAGTAGCAGGACAATGACGACAGAGGAGGACAGCTGCAAGTGACAAGCAGGAGCTGCTTAGAAAGAGAAGAAAGAGGGTTATTTAGTGATACACTTGACTGTGAGAGGCGGTTCTCCATGTCAGTGCTGTAAAACTGTTTGGATCACAGATAGCTGATGCAGCAATGCTGAACTGTGGCAGTGACTGTGGAGTGATACTGTGGAATGATAGATGTGGGAGCTCTTGGCACCACTGACAGATAATTAGGGAAATTGGCAGGGCTGGAGGAAAGAAAGCTGAAATCTATTGTGCACATAAAGAAGATGAAAACCTGTTGTTGGGAGGAATATAAGGGCTTTTATCTCCCGTAAGTAAGGAGGGAATTGAAAGCTCTCTGATGAAGGTAAGAACTTAGTGTCAGAGAGTGGAGGATAACCTGAAGGATGACAATTTGCCAAGCTTAAGCCTGCTGCCTTGTAGAGAGCTTGCCATTTGTAAATGAGGAGCTTTCGACAGGGAGAAATATAGAGGCAAAAATACAATTTGGTGTCTGCAAAGGCGGGTGTTACAGAGATTCATGAAAAACATTGGCAAAAAATGCAGTGTAAGGCTGAATGCTGTGATCTTTTTTAAGATGACTTGGAACTTAATCAAAGTTAACCACAACAGTTCAGTTTTAGCTGTAATAATAATAATAATAAACATGGCAATATACCTTAGAGTCTTTCAGTCAACTTCCTCTGGAAATCTCATGCTCTAAGTGCCTGTCACTGCTGAAATCTGCATTAAGTGAACTCTCCTTTGGACCTTAGGTATAGATTCTGAAGTGGATAGGAATGTCCATGTAGACTGGAGTGTCAAATACTGAAAGAAAACGGAGAACCCATAGAATAGCTGTGCTTGTTCAGGCCAAAGGGTCCTCCTAATACTGCATTCCTAGTGAGTGGAGATAGGGGCAGGTGGGTGGTTGGTAGGCATAGAAGAGCCTAGACTCTGCTATTACTGTGTTGAATCAGGTGGCTTTCAATCACAGGTTAATGAGAAAAGTTTTTATAGCTGTGGCCAAACTTTACTGCAACATATGTGCATTTTCTTCACACATACAAAATGTACTTTAAGGAATTAATTTACCCTGTGTTTCTTACCTGGGCATTCATCATTTGACTGGTAATTATAATGACTGTTCTTTGTACTTGGATTCTTTAGGGAGTGGGCTGTAGGTAAAGTACCCTGTATTCTTTAGGTGTTTATATCCTAGTAATTTCATTGAGAGTTAGACAACTAATTAGAAGGTACATGCCTGAAAAACTTTGATAAGGTGGGCCTTTGTTTCTGCACACAGATGCTATGCTGCTGATAGTACTGCAACAGAGTGAAGTTACAGTGTGGTTGGTTTTGTACATATGCAAGGAATTGGACCTTAGTTCAAGACTTTTTCTTTTTAAATGCCCTATAAAGTACTCTGCAACTTAGTGAAGTTACTGAAGCTCAGCAGATCCCAGTTCTCTAGGTGCTTTCAGTCACCATCATCTGTCTCTTTTCAAGACACAATTGGGCAACATTTTCAAGATGTTTGTGGAAATATAGGACCAGATAACTACAAATTAATAGAAAAGGGAAAAACAGATGCAGATAGCAATGTATTTTTATATGTTTCAATTCAATTTCTATACAGTGCATATATACACTCTTTTTTTATTAGAAAGGGAAGTAAAACATTTTCTTGGGTTAAGGTACAGTAAAGATCTGTTTTCATGACTATCTAAATGTCTTTGTCTCAGTAGTACAAATACCCTCTATACAGCATTCCAAAAAACCAGACTGAAAATTATTTTCTTTGAAACTTTCTTTTTGTCTCCTATTTCTGGCTCCAGATAGTGAGGAGAAGTGTATTTGAATGGAGATTTTGGTTCTTTTGGAAGTATTTAGATGTACAAGTCTGCCAAAACATGCTTGATCTAAACAGTGATTCCCCAAGAAGGCTGTGAGATTTTCAATTTTATCACTGAAGTGAGACTACAGCTTAAAATGGTTTCCTTGCCTCTTATGTGCAATTTTCTCATGGTTACACTGGGGAGCAGAACCTGATTGTATAATAAAATTTACTTAGTATGCAAAATTCCAGAAATGGAATCAGTGAAGGTGCTCAAATAGAATTTAATGGTGATGATGAGTGACAGATGAAAAATCAGCTCCTTCTTCTAAACCTGGACTAGCTCAACAAAGCCATTGAATTTTAGGTGTTCACTAATTTCAGAAACATCAGTGATTGCTTAATTTTAGTAAATTCAGTAAAAATCCAGTAAATGCAGGTTTAAAAAATGCAAATCATGAGCTTTCTCAGAAAGAACTGCCTCTGTGTTTCTTTTTTAAAGAATGTATTGTCTGTATGATTCATGTAGTTGATGCACTGTGTGATCTGTGATCCCAGTGGCAGACTACCAGCAAGGTACAGATGGGTTAGTTTAACTGACAGTGAGGTATGTACAGTGTTGTGAATTCTGTCACGAGCAAAACAGAATCACCTTGAAGAATTTTTACTGTTTCTTGTTGCCAACTAAACCAATTTTCTAGTTGTTGGTTTGAATATTCAGAGAGAAGGAAAATGTGCACAACAAACCAAACCCTGAGGAAAAGACTTGGCCGTTGCTTTCCCCAGGTTCTGCTTAAGGCAAACACTGCTCCACCTCACTTCCTATGCTCAACTTTCCTCAGTTTTATTCACGTGTAGCACCCGCCCCTCCCCAGTTCCTTTGGAGAGGAGATGGGATTAGCACAGAACCATTCCTGCCTGCTTCTCCTCTGGTGACCCACAGCTGGGGTCCCTCGGGGTTGTTTCTGCCTCAGGGCAGGTCTCCCACTGCTGAGGTTTTGGGGTCAGTAAGTTGCTTATACCAGCACTGCAGCCATCTGGAATTGGTTGTGACTGGCCGGGGGCAGTTGATGTCCTCCTCTGGGCAGAGCTGCAGCTCCTACTACTTAGAATGGTTCAGGTGCAATACGCTCTTCTAGACTTTAACAGGAACTGACATATTTTTTTGCAGGTGGTTTTGATTTTTTTTTTTTTTAAACAGACATCTGGTAGACTTTCTGAAAATTTAATCAAGAAATTAAATCCCTGCCACATAGGGTAGCTAAAAACCAGCAAAACACTAAGAAGGGCTGAAACACAAGTTTCAGTCACTTGCTAATAGTGAGATTCTTAGTGCATGGAAAGGCATTTCAGTGTGCAATGGGAGGTGTAGCTTCCTGGATGGATATAGGTTGTGAAAGGAATATAATACCTTTTTAAGGATCTCATTTTGGTTTTTTTGAGAGTAAGAATGGTGGAATGGTGGATGGCGTAGCTGCAGCTCAGCTGGCAAT
This sequence comes from Phainopepla nitens, assembly GCA_013400175.1. Taxonomy (NCBI): domain Eukaryota; kingdom Metazoa; phylum Chordata; class Aves; order Passeriformes; family Bombycillidae; genus Phainopepla; species Phainopepla nitens. The sequence goes on from VXBQ01007757.1 coordinate 599,373, forward strand.
GTTTATTCCGAAGATTTTTGTTCTTTTTAGTTCTTCCTCATTTCTTTTTCAGAACTGCTACTTGGGCTGCGTTGTCCATCACAAAAGTATATTTGGACATAAACCCTGAAATCCTAATGAAGAGGTGTTAATGGAGACACTAGGATCAGGACCAAGGCCACTATATACGAGACAAGAGCTTGTTGAAATGGCTATTTTAAAAGCCTGAGGTGAAATATATATAAACAGTATTTTTCTTCTGTGAAATGATAAGCATATTTCACTTGTTAATGAGAAAGACAGTCTTTCTGAACTTGAATTTTTCAGCTGGGTGTATAGAGTTCCTCTTCCTCCTCTTCCCCCTAGTTGCTATCCCACTTTTAGACAACTACACAAATATTTTCTTTTCATTTTGCAACGTGGCAATGAAGAAATACCCTTACTTGGATTAGAGACCAACAAAAGTTACACTAATACTTTTGCATTCAGGAATATTCTTCAATTAAATCCCTTGATGTGTAAAAGAATATTTCTTCCCTCACTATCTGTATAAAACCTTCCAATAGTCCTAAGATTTTATACAGTACACTGATTTCTACAGTGATGTTGTGATTATGAAACTTTTTCTGAAGAGAATTCTGGAACTAGGATTACATTTTTTTTTAAGACAATTTGCCCTCAGTGCTGTACTGGACTCAGATATATACAACTATATGTTGTATTAGCAGAAGGCAGTGGATGCAAAAATAAAATCTTTTAGCATAACTGCCCGTAGAAGTTATTTAGGCTGATGTATTTTACTTTGCATTCATAAGGAGCTAAAATATTTCTGCTCAGCTGCACTGAGTTAGTCATTAAAATGTGGCAACACCTCCACATGTCTAAGCCCTCTGTGGCTTCCTGCTCTGAGCAGCTCAGTCCAGGTGCTCATATTTATAGGATAACTATCAAGCCAGTGTAGTCACAGGATTAATCTTATGTGGCTCCAGATGTGTGGGAAAGAATGTGTTTATATGTAAGTTCACAGAAATAGCTGATAAATATAATTTTTTGTCAGTAAGTGTTAGACGCAAAAGAAAGCTGACACCCGCTTATCAGTAGACTGTACCTTAGAGCAGCACGTGTCTTATACAATGAAGCTGTGCAGGTTTGTGTGCGTGCAAATAGCAGAAACAAAAGTTTCACTGGGAAATTCCCTAAGCTCAGTAGTGAGACCATTCAATTGCTGATCTCCTAAAAGAACAGAAATATAAGTTCTGGGAATGCCTCATTAGTATCAGGTAACATATGCATAACTGAAGCACATACAAGTTTTGACAACTTCTTAATGCCGCATAATGGGGGAAGCAGAGGACACAAAAAGCTTGCCCACTAAGCCACAAATGATGAGTAGCTCTAGTGCCCCAGGCCTTTACAGATTTCCTTGTGGTTTTGCTGGACCTGTAGGAGTAACCTTTGAGTGTTCTTATGCTGATGCCTGCATGACTCGTTTTTATTCTAAATCCTGCTAAACTTGCGGTTTTGCTGTGCCAGACCTTGTGCCTTATTCACTGCAACTGTTTCAAGTGACTTCCTGGGAACAGAATCACAAATTAAAAGGCTTTTCCATGGGGTTTATCCTTAGACCATCTGAGAGCTTAATGACTATTAATATTCCACTGTTATTTTCCCCTGTTTTTGTCTTATAAGGAGGGAATATGATACCCATTTTACGTATGGAACTGGAGTTCAGAACATTTCTGATTAAAAAATCAGAGCCACGATACAAGGAGATCGGGATTTTGGATTTCATGCTCTTTGGCACATCCTAACTACCAGCAGCTGTGAGGGAACACTGCCAGGCTGGGGGAGCACAGCTATTTGATGGTAGGGCATTAAGTGCCCGGCTGGGTGAAGATAGGTATAGCTTTTCAGGTGCTGCCTAGGAGGAGCCTTAGCAGCTTGTACTGATAAAAGGAGTTTGAGGAAACATAGAATGTTTTAGGGTTCCCCTTCCCTCCCAGAGCATCTGGTGGATCTCTGTCTTGATCAGACCTATTAGTAGAGTAGTATTTTTTTGTGGAAAGACTTCTGATTCTGGGCAAGGTACTTTTTGGGAAAACCTCTGACAAGCACCTGAGGAGTCTGAACATATGACTGGTAAATAATGTGTATGTGATGTTGTGCTTAAATTGCCTTTGCCTACCTAATGGAAAATAGCAGCTATGGAATGATGCGCAGAAATGAAAAAGATAGGTGTATAAAATTTGTCCTCTTCAGGCATCTGAAGTAACTGCGCTCAGGGAACATTTATATGGTTTGCAGCTCTTTCCTGAAAGTAAATAGCCTATGCTCACAGGCTGTGCAAAAGTTTATTATATTTGCTACAATGGGCTGGCCAAAATAACTGCACACAAATATCACATGAGAAAACACGTGCTCCTTCTGTATGAGGATGCTGTCTGGGTTCATCGCTTGGGTGGTGGGAACCTGGTTTCTTCCTAGCTGTGAGTAGTACTCTAGTCCTTTGGACTTCGCTGGTGTTTACAGTTTCTTTCCTTTTTGTCACTTAGTGCAAATTCAGCTTTATGTTTCTGCGATTTTTGGTCCTTCTTGCCTCCCTGTATTTCAGCCATTTTGGCCTCCACCCTTTGGTGGCCCGGCTCCAAGTAATGCTCTGCTGAATGGGTGTAAATGGGGTGCTTTTAGGTTTTTGCATGTTGTTCTTCTAAGTTTGCAATGCTTTCAAAATATGGACAGAAGTTTTCTGATGCTGGGGAGAGCTGCTTGCTAAATAAAGAATCTTATTCTACGGTCCAAGTAAGTTAGAAAAATTCAGTGGATTAGCTGTTATACCGTGCTTAGCAAGTCAAAGTAATTTTACTGTAATTTTTGCTTTCTGAAGTTTTTGAATTAATTTTTCTGTTTAGCCTGAAGGAAGTACTTGACAGGAGATGTATAATGCAGAAGTACTACAGTTCTGTAAAATCCTCAACTATCAATGAGAAAGTATTTCTAAGGTTTTTTATTTTTGTTTAGCGTGAATGTTATAATCAAATAATCTTCATTATGCATGGTAAAATCAATACCTTTTTAATGGTTTGATGCATAATCCTTTTGAAATAGAAAATAAAAATGAACACTTTCCTGTCGGAGTCTTTCTAATATTCCAAGTGACAACAAAATCCTTGTTTTTCGTCTTTATTCATCTTTTTTGAAAACCCCACCAGCTTCTTAGGTTCTCTCCGTTGGATTATGAAAGCTAGAAATGGAAAAGACCTAATTCATTAGGTCACCTAATGCGCCTCACTTGCATAAGATTATTCACTATGGTACTCCTTACTTTATCCGGCTTCATCTCAAGTGAGACCTGTTCTAGAACTTATGCTATTTCCTCTGACTGACATTTCCAAAGCTGAAAATGATCTAATTATCCTGCATAGTTTTCTGTTTTACAATCTAAACTCTTATTTACTTTAATTTCATCTAACATTTCTTAGTGAAAGCTTTTTTTTTATTATGTAAAATAACCTTCAGCTCCTGATTAAAAGTCAGGATATGTTTATTTTGTTTCTATTTGTTTACATATGCATCTAAGAATTATGTTTCTTGCTAGTCTTTTGTTTCCATCCAAACAACCTCAATCAGGTTAATATTTAAGAAGGTTTTCTCTTCTTACTCTTGAATTAATTCAGGCAGCTTAGCACGTGTTTCCTCTCACACAAGTTATTTGCAGTTTGGATTAAATTATGAATAGCTTGTCTTTATTTATTCTTGAGCCAAAGTCCTGTAACCAACTGCCAGTGGTAATAACTGACGACCACTGGACCCTACTGAGCCCTCGAATGCATGTGAGTTATTTTTGATGAACATTATTATATGGAGTAATGCGCTATCGAAGGAAGTGAGTTTTGGCGTGGTTGTTTTGAGGTATTCTAAGCAAGGATATTTCTGCAAGTTTTCTCTAAGATGTTTACTTCCTCTCTTGTTTTGTAGTTTGTGAAGCTTTTAATTGTGTTTTGTCCGTTCCTTGATCCTTCACCTTGATCCTTCATGTGAAAGCAGCATCTGTTTTAGTTTTATAGAGATTTCACTTTTAGTCACAAATTTTCAGGCTTGTCTCGTGTCTCCCTGCCCTCCCCTGCCCCAACATTTTCCCGTTTTGTTTTTCTGTCCTACACTACCACTCCAGTCAATGCCTTCTGGTGTTTATGTGTTCATTCAAAGATATCATTACTCTAATTTCACAGGACCTGGGGAAAAGCGTTTCTGTAACAGCTTCTTTCTTCCCACCTCTTGCTCTCTTTTCTTTTTCTCTCTCACCCATGGCAGAGCGAATGGACTCACCAAAATGGCAGGTAGGAGGTAGCTCACACCCATTTCTATCAGTTTTCACTACATGTCCAAAATATATTTGATGGACCCTTTCAGGCTCTCTTAATCATGCTTTCAGTAATTGCAGCTGACTCCAGGGCGAGCAGGTGTCAGGAAATCCACAAGTGCCAGAGGTTTATGTTGAAAAAGGAGACAGAGGAGTCCTGCACCTTTATTCGAATGAAGGGACAGAATCCACTGGTCACACGCCCGCGGGGTTTTCTCTCTCGGGGTTTCGGAGGGCGCAGCCTCCTTTTATCCTGAACTCCTGGCCCCACGTTGGCCTCTTCCTGTCCCCATTGCTGAGGTTCCAGGCAGGTGCAGCCTTCTCGAACCCCCTACCCCATATCTGCCCTTGAACGTCCTGTTTGACCCCAAAGCTCAGAAACCCCGGCTGTGGAGACCCTCGTCTGTTTCTGGAGCCAAGCTGTCTGGGCTCTGCAACAAACCTGCTGCCCTAAGTCAGGAGAGACACTGGCACCCATTTCAAAGACTTTATACCCATCAAATTGTTTGTCAAGACATCAGCCCACATCTTTCTTATCACAAGGGATCAAGTAGAAATAGGATATGAGTCTTTGTATAGACTGCAGTACAGGGAAACCTTTATCTCTGTATCATCCAGATCAAGTAGATTCAGAACAAAAGTTGTGAAGCAGAGCACATCATGTTCCTGCTCAAAGACTGACAAAGAATATGAAGGTAGCATTAACAAGAACAGGCAATTACCTTTTTAAAAAAACATTTTTCTCTAGGATTAAGCTTCAAAGAATTTTTTTTTCTTGTGGTTGTCACCAACAGGTCATTAAACTTTTTAGATTTTATATGGAGCTTATCTATTTGCATGACAATATATATGGCAGGGTACTTTCTGTAATGTGATTGCAGATTAATCGTTGTTAACCATCTGCTAATACCAAACACAAGCACTTGCATGAAATTAATCTGTCTGAACTAGTCACTCAAACACTTCTGGGCCTGGGAGTGTTTGGTCTTCTATTCCCAAACAGAGGTACCAAAATAAAAGAAGTTAGAGTGCCCTGAGGTGACTATAAAGAGTCTGAGAGAACAAACTTGCATGTAGGTCCAAGACCACAAGTGAAAGGACTGCTGTCTTTAAGGGTAGTTAATTGCTATTTTTTGAGACCAATAAGAAAGAAAGAAGTAAGCAAGCTGGCTGTAAGTCCAAAATGATCTTATCTGTAAGCTTAAAATTTAGCACAAGAAAAGCTATCTTTTGCTGTCTGTTGCCCATGGTGATACGTAGGTGTTAGCATAAAAAGGAAAGAAATATTTGTGTAAAACTGTTTCACTGCACGTGAGGTACATGGCTGTAATGACTGATGAAAATTGATTAATGGGAAAATGAGTCATCTATGTTCAACAGTCTCTATCAGCATATGCATATTTGAGAGAATAGAACTCGGTGCTCATGCAGTGGCTTTTTGCAGAATTAACTCTGAGATCTTTTAGGCTCTAGAACAGTCTTGCTTGACAAGTAATGGAGGCCCCATTGTTCAAACTTTAAAATTAGACTGTGAGCTGGTGAATGTAGATGAGAGTGCAGCAACTCTGAGGTTTACTTGGTTGAGAGAGATGGACATAATAGATCCTATTCCTTCATCAGCCTAAACATGTAACTATTTTCTCCTTCAGGCTTTCCACATTAATGTGCCAGCTTCATTTGTCATGGAGCATAGTACCAGCCCTTCAAGTCTTGCAATTGCGTTTGTATTTTATTAATGTCGGTACCAATAGTTTAAGCATCTCTCTTTTCAAGTGAAAGTAGCTTTTATTTTGCAGTAGCTGTTGATCTCTTAAGTGCTCACAAGCCGTTGTCTCTATTGTGAAGGGAAATGTCTTATTTTAGTCCTTTCTAGCTTAACCCAATCCAGGCCTGAAATATCTTTTTTTTTTGTAGTTACTCTGATGTGTGAAAAAGCAGGCTTGTCATAGAACTCTTCTGAATGTAAGTAAAACTCAAAAAGGCTGAGATCTTTGTCCCTTGAATCCTGAAATTGTTTGGGGTTTTTTTGTTTTAATTCACTATGGGTTGTCTCTGCATGCCAACAAAGTTTAATAACTGAAGTGTCAGCTTGCATATTTGTAAATATTCTTAAGCAACTTTCCAAACTACTGCGCAGCCAGAAACCTACCAGAAGACATTTTGAACTCTCCCAGTTATCACCATAATCTGCTACAATGTCCTGATAAACACAGAACACCTTTGTGACTGAAGAGAACTGTTTTACACTCATCCTGGTACTTGCCTTGTATAGCAATGCTAGTCCCACTACTGCTCAAGCTGGTTTGCTGAATTCCTGTGCAGACAAGTGAGACTTGGAAGAAAACCTGGAGTTTGGGCTAGAGGGAAAATGACAATCTCTGGAGAGTAGGAATATTGATGAAACCATACCTCAGGTGTTCCTAATTGAAGTCAGAAAACTTGAGTCAGTGTAAATAAAAAAACTGCTGATGGGCACAAGTCTTACAGAGAGGTTAGTCAAAGCTCCTGGACAACTAAAGCATTTGAGAATTGAAATACTGGTTCAAGATACATGGTAATCACAGCTTCCAATTTTTGTTTTAATTTTTTTACCTGAATGTATGCTAAGTTAAAGATTATGAAAAAAATCATGACCAAATGAAATAAAATCAAATTAAAATATTCTTGATGCTTAGAAAAGTAAAACCTTCTAGGGAACTTAAATGTGTTAGTGTAATACCCTGATCTTTTTGATATCAGTATTTCTTTAGTACAGGATAAATAAATCAATTGTGTTTAGCTTTAGTTTGGTAACTTTCATCTTGTTTCTTGAACAGTGATCAGTATTTAAGACTACCTGTATATGCCAACAATCCAGATGTTTTTAGCAAGTGCTCAATGATGTGAGAATAAAGTCTAGAGAATTACTTTAAGTCTCTTTTCACTAAAAGACATACTGCACACTTTAATTCTTGCAACCCATTTCTCTAGAGGGAGGAAGAGATATAATGGTCAAGCGAATGTAAAAAGAATGCTCATATTAACTTAGGCGGAGGATCTCTGTATTGGAGTATCTTCCTTGCAGCAATAGCTGCTGAAAGACAGAAAGAAGGAGGAAAAAAAGTACTTTATTTGCTCTCTTGACCAGAGAGAAAAAAATGTCATTTCCTTTGGAATGGGGGTGGAAGTGTTGTGGAGGAACAGGTATATATCAGAATATAACAGTTATGTAGGATTTTAGGCTTTGGAATCTGTGGGCATAGGTTTTTGATATATATATATATATAATTATAGATGTGTATAGATATATTTTTAATGCTCATGAGCTGAACTTCTAAAATTGCCTTTCTTTTTCATGCTTTCAAACAAGACTTTAAACTTCTTTCCTTTCTTTGAAGGAAGAAAGGTAAGGAAACATGTACTTATTTTTTTACTTCTGACTTTTTATCAAACTGATTTTTTGCCTAAGATATTAGGGTTGGAAAATCTGTCTTTAAGTAATTGGATCCAAATAGCACAAAATCAAGGTGATTATGATTTGTATTTCAGCATTGCAAAATTAATTTGAAATTACAGGGTTGAGGCACTGAATTAAAGTTTTCCGGTAGAAGGTTGGAATCTAATGGTAAGTCCTTTGGAACTAAAAATACTCACACTATAAACTATTCAATTTTTCCAAGTAGTTGGTTAAAAAAACCAAACTATCACTATATGAAAGCCTGTCTTTTTATTTTAGGGTAGTAAATAGTGACATACAGTACTTAGCGGGTTTCTCAAATTCTGAGAACCTCACTTGTGCTGCTCACTAGATTATGACTGAGTTTTATGATGTAAAGGACATGAAGAATCTGTTTGTTGCAGTTTTGCTGTTGCACCTTTTCCCTGGAGGAGAGGTTTAGATTGAGACGGTTACTATTACTTGTATGTCTATTGCAACAGTAATGCTTAGACTCTGACAGAATATTGTCTACAAAAGTTTTGTAACAGTAGAAATCTGTTTACCACTGTTCTTGAATATAAACTTTGCATATATTTCACTACTTAGCAGGCTATTAATTTTTCTCTTCTCCAGATCATACATTCGTGTTTGCTTTTCCACTTTATTTCACTGTTAGTCTCCTGAAAAATCGTTGTGGTTAACAATAGGTTTCACAACTCCCAGGAGAAAGGTCATTGAGATCACTTTTCCAAAACCCTCAGTATTGTTCAGTTCAGCTCTGAAGTTGTCTGAAGTCCAGCAGTGGCAGCAGGTGCTGAGCTTCCTTAGGAGCAGCTACCACTGCCCTCTAGCAGAGGCAGGAGAAGCAGCATATGCTGCTTCACAGTCTCTCTAGTTTTAAGGCAAATGTATGAATTTACAGCACCCATTGATCCAGGCCTTTAAGTCAGGACTGCACCAAACCAAGTGGTGGATCAGAAGCTGGTGTATCATTTTCTCTGGTGGTTGTCACTAAGGTGTTCATTGGGGTAGTGTGCATTCTGGCAGCTGTAACTCTTCAAACTTTGTCAGCCAGAGGTGCTTGTTTGTATGGGGTGCCACCCTCAGCCTGTCTGCAGTGGCCTCTCGGGTCATCTTTCACCCCTGCTTTGGTCTTGCTAATGCTTTCTCAGGGTGACAATCATACTTATAAATATGATTGTTACTTCATTAAGAAACTGAAAATGAAGAGGAAACAAGGAAACTGGTTGCACATAGCACATGCAATTTGGGGTTCACTAAATCAAATTATGTCAATGTAATAAAAAAGTGAAATATTGCAAAAATATTTGAGGGGCTTTTGGAGGTTTTTTGTGTGGGAGCATGTGTGCTGGGTCAGTACTTTCTCTGTTGAGGGCTTTGCTGAGCAATAAGCTTGTGTGCTTCACTTGTGCTGAATTTCAGAAGTTTTCAGAGGAGTGATATTGATATTAACTGACAGGTCATCAAATTCAGCTGAATGAGGTGAGGGCCAGAGTGAGAGAGAGCTGAAGTCAAGTTTCTTTTTTTTTTTTTTTTTTTTTTTTGTTTTCCCCCCTCCTTGGGAGGTGGGATTGGGGAAGGGAGTGGTATATCTGCCTAGTTTATATTGCATTATAAGCTGCCTTTGTTTTAACCATAATAAGGGAACATGAACAAAGATGCTTATAAGACTGTAGTAATCAGGGCAGTGATGAAATGTCCAAAGTGCAGCCTGTTTTGGGGTGAGGGGGGAAAACAAAATAAAAAAAAACCAAAGCAACAACTCTGGAAGTGCAAAGAATCTTTTTGATTGATGTGAAAGCAATTAGCAGGTAGTATGGTTTTAAAAATGGCATAAGGACAGGTGAAGTAGGACAGAAGTCGCTGCCTGGACCTTTGGGATTATGATGAAGAATATTTGGAAGATAGCATCTTATTCTTGCATAACATCTAATATATCTTTTTTAACACCCCCCCCACCCCGTCTTCTTTAACATGTATTCTGTGTCATGGAAATTAGAATTCAAGTCAGTTTAATTACTTTTGCTGTTGTTCCAGTCCCATGGATTGTAAATATTAGATTTATGAATAGATTTAATTAGCTCTGGAGCTTTTTTAATATACTCAAGCAATTCTGACTGCACCTAGGAAAAAGTCATTGAAAAATCTCTCCACACTGGACTTTGGTCTAGACAAGAGGTCTTCCTTATGAAACCTTAGCTGACTAGTTAGAACTATAAATGTTATATCCCTGATAAAGTTGTTCATTGAGAGTGGCAAAATTACTCATACCACAGTCTTAAAACACAGAACATGCCATTAGCATGTGCTCTGGGATGGTATGTTCTCAAAGCAGAAAGTGTCAGTGTAGTGCAGTGCTCCTGGGGCATGCTTGTGGCATTTTGGCATGAGGTGGAAAAGGTTACTGATGAGCACTTGACTGAATAGAGCAAAGTCAATATGAAGGGCAGGTAAATGCATCAGGGCCTCTCAGCATGAGGACGTGAGTCCAGGCTGCTTATGATAGAAGGCTGTGAATCTGTGAGTGGCATACTAAAGTGTGCAGAGTACTCTTGTCCCTGACTCCATAACTCCTTGTGGCACAGATAATTAAAGGTTGGCACAATGTACTTGGGAAACACCACCATTTGCTTCCCTTGATCTGATGGTTGCCTGTCACAGTGACTAACACAGGCAAGACTTTGGATAGATTGATCCATGCTGCTGTGGCAGCTCATTTTCTTATGTGGATAGGCATTTTTATGTTTGTGGAGGAGCGAGAATCCTAAGACCCACAAGTCAAGAGAACAGTAACATAAGCTGTCATACAGTGTTGCATACTGGTAGAGATATTATAAATGAAAGGCCTTATAAAATCAGGCCTTGCTCTGCTGAATTACCGGCTGGCCTGTAGATTCCCATAAAGAATTAAAAGAATGAGTAACAGTTAGCATAGCAAATTATTCTTGTAGAGAAAAACAGTCTACACCTCTAGAAAACAAGAAATCTGTCCCATGAAAATCAGTGAAGATATGTAAATATTCCAGGAATAGAGACATTTGATGGATATGTAAAATGCCATTTGCCAACCAATGAACTGAGTGTCACTGTCTTGTCAACCCATTAGATCTAACAGAGTGCCTTCTGATAATCCTATAAAATATGACCTATGCAATAAAGATTTGGCTTTTCCTTCATGAAGAGACTGAGTCCTGACTGATTATTACTTCAGCAATGCAGTATTTGGGAATGGGATGGATGGTGATGAAAAGATAGAGTAGAGAAGCAAAATTATTGCAGAAGAGAAAAAAGTCACAATTTACAAATTCTCCCATTGGTTCGCTGGATTTTTATATAAATAAATCATTTTAGATTTAAATTATACAGCAATTTAAGCTGGAAAAGTGAACAAAAGCCCAAGTGGTTGTGTGATTTGTGAAACAGTGCAGGTCTTACATCTTCTGAAACAGTGTCCTACATTTCTCTTTCCAGTTGCCACAGCCTCCTTCTCTTGCTGCGTGGCTTTGCAAGTTCACTGGCTGTTGAAACTGCAGGATTTACTTAACAGCAGAAAACTTTTACTCCATGTTAGTACTAAACATTGTGGCCACAATGCTTATGGATAGAGCCCCATCACATTGCAGACCTTTGAGCTACAGTAGCAATAACAACTGCCACAGTCAGTGCATCCAGGCTGCTTTACCATCTATCCTATGGTTGGCATATCTAAAACTCCCCAAAGCCAAAGCCCTTCCACCGTGTTCAATTACAGTTTGGCTGCTAAAACTTGTGGTGGTAGCTTTCTGTGATATCAAGAACCAAACTTATTTCATGTAGCTCATTCTTTAGGGAGCTCTGTCAAGTGTATTTGGCTGCTCAGACCCATGAACTTGTTCCTTAACAGTACCTCATAATTATAACTTACTGTAGTAATCCCAGAGATGCTTCTGAGGAACAGTTTATTTTTGCCTTCATATTTCTGAAGGAGTCTGTGTTCAGTCTCCTGAAGGAGTCTGAAGTGTCATCTGCTGCAAAAAGGTGAAATTATGGATGACAAGTCAGACTGCAGTGTTTGCATCCTGAACCTGATGCAGAGGGTCTGAATTACCTGTGGGAAAGCAGAGGCAATATGACTGTTTTCATATTTCATGAGTGAATTACAGCTAGGACTTGTACTTATGACAGCAGAATACTTGGGTTCGTCAGCCAATGCAGGTCAGCTATTTAGGCAACACATGGAAAATCTGTTTTGGTTCTTGGACTGAGAACTCTAAACTCATTTCACAAATGAAAGGTTTCGGCAGAGCAAATCTCACTAAAGGAGGGAATTTCAAGCACTTTGACAAATGCAGTGCTGGATGTCTGCCTCCACTGACATTCTAATTTTTTCTTTTCCTGCCAGAAATCTTTTCTTTTCTAAAAATATTTACTTGACTCTGCATATTGCTGCCTAATCTAAAGATGGAAAAATATAGTGCTGATTTTAAAATCCCAACTGGTTCAGGATATAAGAATGACTTTAAAAACATTGTTAAAATGAACCATTTGGAACAAATTTTCCAACTGATTATGCTCTTCTGGCTGTAGTGTGGTTTCTACACTACCAACCCCCTCACTCCCTCCCCCTATAACTACTGCTGCCATCCTAATCTTCTAGACCATTTAGTACCCTCCTCTTATCCTAAGTAAAATACAATTGCTGGCTCTGATATTCATTAGGTGATAATCCAGATTAATTCAGACTTTGATGTAGAAACAAGTCCTATTTCAGCTGCCAAGAAATCCGGATTGCCCCATGGAAAATGCACTCACACATGCATGTACACATATGTGCACACACTATGTAGAATGCCTTAAAGAAACTGTAGCTAACCACCTTATTAGTATTCCTCCCTCCTCTGTGTTTCACTTGCAGCAACAGAGGGCTGAGCAAAATGCAGTAGAACAGGGACAGACAGAGCTGGCAATCATCTCTGTGCAGGCTGCTGAATGTAGGGGGTGGGGGGGATGCAGCAAAGCAAGATTAATAACCTTGCCATAATCCTGTGCACCCTGGAAGGAGATACCTCCGGTGACTGAGCTGTTCTTGTCTTGATTAATTGGACTGAGTGTATGAGTGGCTGGCAATCCACCTGGTTTGGAGGCGACCCCCTGGTTTTGCTGCTCTCTGAATCCTCTACCCATCTGGGAAGGTAACAGTGAGACATACCATCTGCAGCACACACAGCAGCTATTGGAGGCTACTACTGACAGTTTGCACTACAGTTTTTTGGTGAGCAAGAAACCAGGTATATTGTACAGTAGGATATTTCTGTGCTCAACCTACTGAATTTCACAATCTGGTCCTTCAGCAACCCCCTACGCTCCCTTTCCAACTGCCTTTGAGTTCTGAGCTTACTTTTGGCATAGTCTCCTGGATGCATTTTGCTGGGGATGGAAGAACAGTAAATGGAACCTCTGAAAACTAATTGTTTTGCTTCTGTGTGACTCGAGGAAGAAAAAAAGCTAAAAGAACCACATCTACTTGGAGAATTTAAATTTCTTTCTGAGAAGTTTATAGAGGGACTGTACTAAAGGTAAGTCCAGGGGATTTTCTACCTCTTCTGTTGCCTTGTTTGTTTCCTGCTTGCTTAAAGTAGGGGGAAAAGGCTAAAACATTAGTACTGGGTGCATACAGAGTGTGGTGTTTGTAAAGTCTGTGCTTGTAATTTGCCTCCCCTTTTTACTTCCTTTTCTGGTTTTGTTTTTCTTTCTTTGTTCCCCCCCCCCCTTCCCCTGCCATTTGCACAGTAAAAATGCTTGTAAAATAATAATCTATAGGGCTCCTGGAAAATGTTAGTTAAATAGCACTATAAAGCTCCTTTTATTTCANTTCTTGTAATTTTCCCCCCCTTTTTTCTTTCTTTTCTGGTTTTTTTTTTCTTTTTTTGTTCCCCCCCCCCCCTTCCCCTGCCATTTGCACAGTAAAAATGCTTGTAAAATAATAATCTATAGGGCTCCTGGAAAATGTTAGTTAAATAGCACTATAAAGCTCCTTTTATTTCAAAGGTATTAGAATTTCTAGGAAGAGACATCTTTTTATTAAACAAGCTAAAATATTTGGGAAGTATCTCAAATGGGCATGAAATATAGCTCATACAGTATCTTCAATAGAAGCCTCCATATTTTCATAAATCTTGTCTAGTTTTTTTCTCTGCATTTCAGTCAGCTCTGGAATGATGAATATGTAAGTACAAAGCTGTTTCTGCTGCTGTTAGCCAAAGGAGAAGGTAGCAGAATAGAAATTTGTGGATTTGTGCATCCAGTTACATGAAGTTCATCTGTTTGCTTCTCATTAACCTTCTGAATGCTGCTTTCCATTTTTATCTTTTTTTTGGCTGCAGAGTTTATGGGATATATAGGACCAAACAGTAATAACCCTTATGGTATAAAGTGCCAATCATAAATGTGTTCTTGTGCGCCATTAATTTTTGGCATGGGGGTGCTAGTAAGCACTCAGGTGACCAAAGTAAATGCTTCATCCAGCATGGTTCATGGCACTCCAGAATTTCTGGAGATCTAGCAGTTGTATTGCTCTGGTGCTACTCAGTATTTAAACCTGGCACTTTTCCTCCCCCTGCACCCCCTTCCACCAATGCAGTTTCTACTGTAACAGTATGACTGTTGTAGCCTTTCCCATTGTTCCATTAAATAATAGAAATAAAATATCATTGCACTGCAATAGAATCAGAGCTCTTGTAGTTGAGCTTATTTTCTTATTGCTGCACTGCTAGTACTTAACATTCCCAAGGAGGTAAGCAAACCATCTGTAAATACCTTTCAAAGATGCTTCGTTCTCCAAGTGCAATTGCTAGGTACTCATGCCTTTTCAATTATATGAATATGAATGACTAGTATTGAGGAATATGGTATCTCTTTGAAATACTGCATAGCTGGGTATGTACTGTAAAAAGACAGGGATCAAAACAGAGTTCTACTGAATAACCAGATGGTCAGGGGCTTCTATATGTGTCTATGCAAAGAAAAGGGCAATTACATCAGATTCATAAATACAAAGACACCAAATAGGATGATCTATTTGGTACGAAGAAGTATAATGACCCTTGTAATAGATCCTGTGTTGTAAAGCTAAAAATTTAATGAAAAGGCTCTGCTTCAGAGTAATCAAATCACTTTATATTATTGCATCCTGTCAGTCAGTCCTTCTATTTCCCATTGGTTTTGCATAATAGCTTTAATGATGGATTAAGGAAGAAAGGAGAACTGGTTATAGGTGTTTTTCCCCTCATTTTCTGGAAGTGATGCTTCTGTGTTGCATGTGCATTTACTGTATATGATTATGACAACCAGATCTCTTTCTGGGCAGGAGCCACTGTTGCTACAGTTTTCCCCCGTTATACTTTCCTCAAGCCCCAACTGCGTGTTGCACAGGAATCTTATTTCACCAGGCAATGAGCTGTGTTTTCTTTTAAATATGGGGAACAGTCTCTGTGTAATGAGGGCTAAAAAAAGTGCATGTGTGAGAAGAGATGACAACTCATGACTTTTAGAGCCTTACTCTGGTTTTAGAATTGAAATATTGAATGTGACTACCAAAGCAGAGATATTGACTGGATGAAAGCAGGGAACAAATATTCTGCCTGGAGAGGAAACTTTCATGTTCTGGTGAAAAAGATTACACATTTTTCTTCATTTCCATTTCTATATAGATGTATGGAATAAAATTTAGTACTGTTGCCTTAAACTGAGTGGAAGAATAGTCACCTGTATGGTGGAAAAGAAGTATGTCATCACTCTTTATGGTGTCCAGCTGTTATTAATCATCTGCTTTTTATGTAGTTATACTTTTCCATTATCATCTTATATTGCAGACTAAGCAAATGGTGGTTATTTGGCATTTAAACGGGCTCACTGAAGAGGAAACCTTGTGCTTCTCTTCCCATGTTCCCCCAATTGTGTTGGTTTAGTACATTTTCATTAGAACTTTTCTGGAATTTTGATTCTGATATCTTAATTATACTGTCACACTTGCTATTTTTGGGGTTATTTTTGTATCTCTTATACATGATACTGTATATAACATAATGTTATCACAAGATCAACTTTGTTTTCTAATACTATTGTTATTCGCATGGTAAGAATGGAAATGAATAACACTCAGTTTTAGCAGGTTTTACGTGGGAACAGACTCTAGCACCAGTTGGACTGTGTGGGGGTTTTTTGCTTTTAGAAAAACCCAAAGCAGTAGTCAATCTGTAAAAGGAGTATTGTATCATTTTCATGATCTTTGAATTTCAATTGCATTTCGTAGTGTAATGCCCCATATGCCTTCAGTCTCACCTAACGTGTAGAATGCTTTTTTCTCTGTGCTCTTTGGCTGCCTGTGTGAGCTCAACCCACTGCGCTTTGTGCATCTTGCTGGAGTAACAGGAAGGCCTGCACTGATCTTGCACTAAGTGTGTCCTAGGTAAAGGATCTCAGTAGGAATACAGGCACAATGAGGGTCTCATGAGCTGAATTGTCTAAATGTTGTTTGAAGAATAAGTGGAAGATAACTGAAATTTCTTTTTCACTTTGTTCCAGTTAATTGAGCAGCTTCCTTTTCTTGTTGCTGAAGTTAGCTAACCAGGCACTAACCTTCTCAAGCACATGTTTTTGTGTTTCTAAGATCCAGGTTACTTTACACATGAATTCTTTCTTTCTTCTGAAACAATCTGGGCTGACAACCGGTAAGGCAATCTTGAAGCAGTGCAGTGGCATAGAAGTAAGGGGAGGATAGGAGAGAGGGGATGTACCAGCAATTTCAGGACTTAAACCAGAAGAACAAGTTCTGTGGGATAGCAGAACACGTCATTTTGATTGCTGACTCATTGTGTTGGTCTGCAATGTTATCTTACACTAATATGATGACACTGGCCTGGTTTTGAAATAAGGAGACAGACAAGAGTAGTTAATCAGGAACACATTGCTTATGAATGTGTACTACTTTGACAAATGGTCTGATCACTGGAAATTCATGCAGGTAGCCTTTGGGTTCTTAACTCTTTCAAAGAATTAATAGTAAGTAAAATTTACTTTTTGCTGCTTGAGGAAGAATGAAGTTACAAATACATCCTTTGAATTCACAAGTTAGGTGAATGAAGTAAATTACCTTGCACTCCTCTGCTTCCCCTTTATGTATTATTCTCCCTCCCAGTTTTTTTTCATTCTGTGTCAAAGGATAAGGTTTAGGAGTGAAGGAGACTCCACAATTCCTTTTCCTGAGCTAGCTAGCAAACGTGGTAGGTAATATGCTGCTTAAGAGTCTTGTATCTAAACCCAGTTAATTTTAATTTCTAAAATAAATTTCAGTATCCCTAGTTAGAAGTGTGAAAGTGAAGTTTGTTTGGGAGATTTACCTAATTTCTTAGCTTGCCAAAAAGACTTAATTGAATTGGATTGTTTAGGCAAGACACTCATTGTAGTGCTATTTATTATTTGTTTTTTTCACAGATTGAGGTAGCTAAGAAGGTATCCTTTAATAGTAAGAGCTCCTCATATTTGTTTCAAATTAGTGGAAAAGTTCATGTCCTTATGAATTTTATAACAAAAACTTAAAAAATGAGAGAATATGTTCATTTAGACGTCATAGATTTCAGGAGTGGTCCAAAAGAGTAGTGTTGAGAGCATGGTGTGTGTGTATATATATATATATAGGTGGGTATCTGCTTTTAGAGGCTGTTACTTCTCAGATTGCTAAGTTAGTGGTGGTGAAATTCTCAAAGCTCAAATGACCAGTGGTATTCTGAGTTTTCAACAGCCATTTCATATTGCTAAGGAAGAAATTTGGAGTTTTCATGTTCTGACAATCTGCAAGATGCTGCTGTGTAAGAGCTCTTGCTGCCAAACTTAGAGTGGTTACATAAGGTAGAATCCTATTGATCCTGGAGGAGGGTGGTGGGCAGAGATTTCTTCAGAAACTGGAGACCTTTTCTCAGAACAGATACTGCAGAGGCAGAACTGTAGCAAGGAATCTAGGTCTCTTCCCAGTGTGTATTGAAGGAACTTCTTGCACAGACAATTGTTCTGTAATTTGCGAAAATTTCTTTACTCAACTGACCATCAGTGGTAAGTATTCTTTGTATTCTGTGCCTTGCAGAGGTGAACAAAAAGGTGTAAAACAAAAACATGCTAAAATGAAGCTTATAACTGAAGACTTGAAGGGCTTCTCTTCCTGCATTTTTTTTTTTTACTTACCTTCAAGGTTGCAAACTGTGGCCAGCAGATTTTTCCATGACGCCCATTCTAACCTCTTTGGTAATTTTACTGGTTTTGGTAGATTAAATTTATGTCAAGGGCCAATGAAGTCCAGCATGTACTAGCAACTACAGAATAGGCTCCAGTCCTGTTGTCCTGTCCTGCTTACAAGTGTAAGGACAGAATTATATCAGTCTCTGTTCAGCTTCCCCAAAACAGCTGATTTGGTATGAAGAAAAGATGACAAGGAGTGTGTGAGGGCAGTAACTTTGATGGAAATGTTTGCTTAATTTCATTTAACTTCCTGTGGAACCAATAGAGGCCCTCTCCTTTCTCTTGTTTAGTTGTAGGAGAAAATACAACATGGAGCTATCAAGCAGCGGGTATAATTTTTGTCGAATCTTTGAAATTTGTCTACCAGTGTAAAAACTTTATCATATTTTCTGGGGTCCCAGCAATAAATTGGCAAATGAGAAAGAAAAGCAATGTTTCTATACTAGTTGTGGTGCATCACTAGCTTATTGAACACATTATAGACATCATGTTGGTATAATTTTGTGAATCTAGGGATGGCACCTTTTTGTCCGTGTTATTTCCCCCTCACCACTTATTGTTCATCAGTTAAACATTCTTGAAAGCATCCTTAGTAGTTACTAGTTGAAGGGACAAAGTGAAGGCGAATGTTCTGATAGTTAGGCCTTTCTATGGAGACTCTCATTTTGGGGCTGCATTTGTTTCAGCCTATTTTTCATTTTCTCTGGAGCCACTCATGATAACAGTGCATTTCATGTAAACCCATAAATCTTCACTATACCCTTGGTTATTTCAGGAAGGAAATTATGCACTTTGAAACTAAATGATCTACCTGCTTAAAACCTGTAAGAGTAGCTGCCTTCTGGAAAGCCGGAAGTTAAACAGGAAAAACTGGAGAGAAAAGGGTATACAAAGAGTATTTTGGTAGTTTGACTGTGAGAAAATGGGTTGTAGAGTGTTCTTTTAAACATTTCAAGCATATGATGTCAGAAAAAAGTCAGATCTCAAGTCTCTCATTTTTATTTTGAATAAGGCTAATAAGAGGAGTGGCATTATGAAACCTCCATACGGGATTTGGAGCTCTCTTGAAAAAAGCTTTGAAAACTTATGGCTTGGACTTGTCTAGGAAATTTGAGCAACAGTTCCTTAAATAAAGGGATATATATTGAGTAAAAATAAAACTCAAGTCAGAAAAGAACTTCATGGAAGTGCTGCCCTACCAAAGGCTCTTCAGTTTTTGTATTGCAATTGGGTTGTAAATATTAAAGTCAAGTTCTTTATCTGCTCACATGTGCAATCATTACTGTCTTTAACTAAAAGTAGTCAATGTTAGGATCAGGTGAATTCAGAAAGCCTGAAGCAAACTGAGGCATGCAGAAGAGGTATTTTACTATTCAGGAGCCCAAGTATCCAGTAATAGGTTCAACTCAAGTAACCAATACATGGAAAATTTGTACTGTGTAATAGAACTGAATGGGTAGGTAGGTAGTTTTGTTACTAGAAAAGAAATTGTTGTGTTTTCTGGCCATCATGAACTAGGCCTCAGAATATTTGACAATGGCAGTTTTTATGTGATCAGCTGTGTCTTCCATGAAAAATATATGCCAGAAGTGTGTAAGATTTGACCCTCTTCAGAAACTAAAAATGTATTAATGGCTTTATATTATCAGCTCTAGAATACGCAGAAAAATGTGACTGAGTTAATGTATGGCTGGATTCATGTAACCTGTGTCATCAGGAAGTAAACACTTTTCTTTCTCCTCTTCAGGTTTCATATCACACTTGTTCCACGTGGTTTTTTGCCCCTGAAATTTGCAGGGGGTGCTTTCAGTGGAGTGGGATGTGTATGGTAGCATTGTTTAGAGGAGCTTCTTGTTTTTCTGTGACCTGCAGGAGTGTGTCCGTGCTCTTTACTGGAGGGCAAAGTAGCCTCGGGGAGCAAGGATTGCCCTTGTCCTCCTTGGCTCTGCCCTGCTCTGCAACTACCATGTGATTGAGATGAGTGGTAAGGGAGAGACAGTATAGTCTGACTTTTGAGCTTTCCTTTTCGTCCTCATTGATATTCAAGGCTTACTGCAGTAACCTGATGCCCTCATTTTACAGAAGTCACAACCCTTTCAAACGACAAAAGATCCCTTCAGACTGGGATTCCCTTGACAATCAGCTTTATAGTTTAAGCAGCTTTATGCAATACTGACAACAGCGACAGTTGAGAGAGGTAACTAGGAGACTTCTTGTATTATAAATACTTGGCTTGGGAGTGTGTGCTTAAGGGTCTTAAGCTGCCTAAAAGAGTCTTTTAATCTGCCTTAATTCTTCTTATTATATTCTTTTTCTGAAGTAGGCGGAGATGCACAACCTTTCTTTTCATTTAGATGAATAGAGAAGTTCCACAACTGTCTCATTGAACGTTATATTTTTTATATATAATGTTTTATATCTTCTACTAGACATACTTACAGAATGTAGGAAGAGAGGAGAAACTTAGTGAAATGTCTGTCCAAAAAACTTATTTTTATGTAATGCATTTTCTCTTTTGAAATCAAAGCTTGACTTTGGATCATGAACATTTCAGTGATTTTTCTGTCTGGAATGTAATGGAAAACTCTGAGGTCTAGCAGTGGAGAAGAGTATCTTTCTTTCTTATCTCTTATCTCCTGGACATAAACCTACTTCTTTCTCTGTCTAGGAAGAAACCAACTTGAAATGTTTATATTGGTATCAGCAGGAAACAAGCTTCCTCAAACCCACCATTTTCTTTACGCTCTTGGATTTGGGAAGGGAAGTTGTAGGAGAATGTGGTGTTATAGATGGGTAGCGTGATGATAGGATCTTGCAATTAAGAGATGAATACTGTGTGTATATTAGGAGAAGTTTTGTTGATACGTGGTTATTGTAGTTTGTTGTTTGGACACCCTCTGTTGGTTCTCCCTGTAGTCCGCTTTCCCCCCAGTACTGTTGCCTGTGGATGGCCTGGGTTGTCAGGGACATGTGGAGGGAGGGTGTGCACATATGCCCATTGCATGGGGCAGCTGGGAATGGGCACAGCTTGTTGCTGGGTTGGCTTGGCATGACAACACCTCACCTCCAATCAAGCTTCAAGAAGGTCTCCACCAATGGATAGAAAAAAGGAGTTGACTGGCAGACTTTGGGAGGGCCTAGTGTTGGCTGTTGCTACTCCAGGGATATAAAAGAGCAACCATTTTGTGGATGAGCCTCTGGCAGTCTGGCCACGCTCCCAGCGCTGTTTCTTTTTCCTTATTCAGTCCTTTGTTGTGTTTTTTGAGGTGTAATAAACTGTTGAAATTCTAAAGTGAATGGTTGTTCCTCACAGTAGGAGAACATAGGACACCCTATAGAGTCATGGCCTTGAGGATACAGAAGAAGTAGAGATGGATAAAGTTACTGCTCTGATATTCATAAATGTTTACGTTGCTGGTAGAAATGAATTTTGTTATTATTGAGGGAGGAGAAAAGCCATGACTTGACAAAATGTGCTTTCTAAATCTATGAACATTTAGAAAAACAACATTCATTTCTAAATGTAACATGAGTATCTCTTAAGGTTATTTTGTTCTAGTTTAATGTCTATTATGCAATGAGACTGCTCTCTTTTTTTTTTTTAAGCAGAAACCATGCCTGAGCTTTTAACACCTAAATTCTTCTGAATGTTGCTGGTGGTTGTCTTTCTTTCCATGTTGTTTAAATGTAATTGGTGTATAGTTTAACTGTAACTGGCTCCTTGCATGATCTTGTCCAGGCCCTCAGGCAATGGAAATGAGTAGCTACTTCCGATAAGGCTATCAGTTTATGAGAATGAACATTTGACCTCCAGTTGTTCTACAAATTATTTTCTAAATAGTATTATTCAAATGTAGGTGCATTTCTGAAGTCACTTCAGGCTGAGACATATTTAATTATTTAAGCCTAGCGATGAGTGCTACAAGAAGCAGTGCAGAAAAGGTCACTGGAGCAAGAAGAGCATGTCTTCTACAAAAGGCCCTGATGTTTCTTTGATTTTAGTAGGATAAATACAGACACTAGGAAACATT
Organism: Phainopepla nitens; assembly: GCA_013400175.1. Taxonomy (NCBI): domain Eukaryota; kingdom Metazoa; phylum Chordata; class Aves; order Passeriformes; family Bombycillidae; genus Phainopepla; species Phainopepla nitens. The sequence continues at coordinate 621,451 of VXBQ01007757.1, forward strand.
AAGAATTTAAGGTTACATGAGCTTTATACTATTGTTAGTAATGGAAATTGCCTTTTGTTAGTGTAATACTGTTTGAATTTTTAATAGTACAAAGCAAAAGAAATGCTATAATTGTTTCCTTTTCTGAAACAAATCATGAGTATGCTCCTACACTAAAAATGTTTTGAGCAAGACTACTAGTCTAATACTATGGTGGTTTGGCTTCTTTTCACATCATTTCTTAAAGGCTGCTACTTAGCTGTTGGGCTATTTTTTCAGTTCTCTAGAGTCTCAATTTTATTTTTATTATTTGATGTTATTATTGAGAAAGAGTGGATGTGTGGGTGATATGAGATGAAATGAATGCCTTTTGTCCTTGCTTTTGTCCCAGATTGGAAGTCCGTTGGATTCTGTTGTTTTAGTAGACAAAAAAAAAATGCACCTCAATTGTCTCATTGCCCTATCCATAAGACCTAATCCCTAATAGTACTGGGAATATGCACTGCCTTTAAATCTAGGCTAGTGCTCTGGTCCTTTTGGAGGGAGCAGGCACTTCTTCTTTGCCTGTTAAACAAAGTTCAGGTAGGTATGGTGAGAAAGAATAGTCTTTGATCTAGTATAGACATATGCAGCTATTTTGTGATCTGTCTTTCTTGCTTTTGCTTCCTCTGTGATCAGTTTTCCTGTAGGTAAAGAGTGTATAGATTTATGTACTGTATAGACTACTAAAACTGTATTTGAGTGATTGTGTTATGATGGTCAATTGCCCCACCAGTGCGTGGCTACTACCCTTCAGGACAAAATGAGAAGCTTCCCTGCCACCACTTTGTGTCCATCTGACACATGTGCTATTTCTGATTAACTTGCTTTTTCTGCATTACAGTGACAAATGTCTTTAATGGTGTTTCATTATACATATGATGCCTCAAGTTTCATCAAATGAGGAAATGCTTTTACTTGCTTGGGCTTTCAATTTCTACTTGCAGGCAGTCAGCAAGCAGTAATATTTTCTAATTTGTTGTTGAATAGCTGATAAAATGCAGTCATTTTGTGAGATAAAGCAATACTTCCCTTTAGAGATGATACTATTTAAACTGATAGAACTGGAACAAAATGAGATGCCCAAGCAATGTATTGTTGTAAGGGTCAAGACTGTGGTTCAGATATTTGGTCTTTTGCTACCTGTGACCTTTCGTGCCAAATTTATTCTATTAAGCTGCTCATCCCCAGGCAGGAGTGAGGATCAGTACACCAGGGTTGCCTTGCTGCTGCCTTTTGCATTATCTTCATTGGCTAAGTAGGTTTAAAACTGCACTGCAATGGTGCAGGACAGATGGAGAAATGGATCACATTGGAAATGCCGGCATCTGAACTACCAGCAACAAGCCCTAGCTAGGACTGATGCGACTGCTGTTCACATTGGATGAGAGCAATAGAAGTGGATCACCATGTCAGGATAGTGGGCAGCTTTTGTGTCATTAGCAAAGTTAGTTTTGGTCTTGTTTGTAAATTTTGCTGTCTCAAATTCATGTTCTTTGATTACTTGCATGCCTTTTGCTGGTAAGATGGAGATGAAATATGCAAGCAACATCTGACTCATTCCCTTCCACACCGGCTCAAGAATAATTTGAGAAGGATTAAGCAAGAGTTGAGTCACTAAATCAACCATGAAGTTCTGACTTGCTGTATTGGAAGCTGTGTCTCACTTTCAATTGTTTTGCATAGCCCCCGTTCACAGTGGGTGTGAAATCCAGCCACAGTCTGTATAGCAGCTTATGTTAATACATCATGTTGCAAATCCTGCTCTGGAATTGCAGAGTTGATTCTGTTTCCCCCAAGGGTAGCAACAACAAAGTAGGATTGTGGGATCAGTTTGAATAATAGAGATTAATATTACAAAACCCATACAGGTGTTGAGCTGCTTTAATTGCTTTGTGGCTGCATAGGAAAACTTGAGGACAGATACAGCTCCTAGGACACTGACTGGTAGAACTTAGTGTAGTTGGACCATGTAGCAGCTCCAGGGCTCAGAGATCCTACAGCAGTCCAGCCAGCTGTTCCCTGCAAAGGCTCTGATTGCAGTGTTTGGTAAAATAACACCTGTAGCAAGAGTTTTAACCAAGTTGAGATTATGGTGCCTTGAACCTTATAGTCACAAATTGAGAGGGATCTCTGCTCCTTGAAGATGGTCCATATGGTGTTTAATGAATATGAAGATTATGGCTTCCATCAAAAAGTAATATGATGGTGATGATTACTCTTTAATTTATGGAATATAATAAAACATTAATATAGCATATTCCTATTGAAGTATCCCATAGAATTTAATGTTTGGGGTGTTATTTTCTATTGAACTTGATTTGAGGATCCAAAAATAGAAAATTATTAAAAGGCAAGTTTTCACCCTCATCCACCTTAGTATGTACTCCTTTACAGAGCAAATACATTTGAATTTAGGCTCTTATTTACTGTTGAAGCACAGAACAGCACTGTAATATGTTACCCCTTTGTATCTATTGTGGAACAGAAGATTTGTTTAAAATGGTTCATAAAGAGGTGGCTTTGAGTTTTGATTTTAGAAATTAATTTATTAAGAACTTGGAAATTCTTAAGAGATGATGAAACTATGTGGGGTTTAAATTTTCAGTTCTTGGATATGACAGAGACAAAATTTAAGCTCTATGTTTGCATTCGTTACTATGTGTGTATAGTCTTCCCGTAGAAAGCTTAAAAATTTAGAATTCCAAATTTGAATAAGAAAAAGCACTGTTTTTCAAGATAGTCCCTACCCTTCTCTGCATAAATACAGCTATGTTCTAAATAATATAATTAGTAACTTCTAAGACTACTTTAGTCTTGTTATGATGATCTGTCACTGTCAGAATGAGGTTGTGTCTGTATCAAAATACTTTGGGCTAGTTTGTTTTATGAAATAACTTGAACTGACTTTGCCTTTTGACTTCAAATCTTCATAAATACAGATACCTCTCTTGTCTCTGCTACCTTCATTGTTCTCTTAACACTGCATGACACAAACATTTTCAGACTTTACTCAGAAAGTAAAACAGTATTTAATTAGAAATCCATTCCTGTTCTCATGTATACAGCTAGAAATAGTGAGTATGTGAGTATGTGAGCATATACACTCAGCTGTTATTTCAAAAGTTTCAGGCGCTTCTGCTACAACAGAAGCTGACTTTTCTCTCCAAAACATTAAAACTTTTTGTACTTGTGAGGTTAACATCTATCAGAAACTTATTAGATGACATTTCTATTTTTGTTTTAGCCTGTGGAAAGAAGATTAAGTTTCAGCTGGCGTTGGAACTAGTGTCCCCCTCCCTTGTCTCCAACCATTGAGTGGTTCACCAACCATAGATGTTTGCCTCCTCTCCCATCGACATTTCCGCCACTGAGCTTCCTCTGCTAGTAATTAGAAAGCCTGGAGCCCAGCATTAAAAGACTGTTTAAGTGAGCCTTATCTCTACTTTAAATTTCTTCATCTCTGCCCTTTGCTATTTTTTCTGGACTCCTTACTGAGCAGTATTACGATTGAAAGTAGTTTAAAATAGTTTTTTCTTGGTGCTCTGGAGCTGCTAAAAGCGTAGCTCTTAAAGAAGCGCCCCTTGTAAATTCAGGGTATCGTGGTGCAGCACAAACCTTGGAACAGTCACCAGCAGGGCTCGTGGAGAACCGGTCCAGCTGCTTTTTCCTGCCGAATTGCAGCGGGAAGGGCAAGAGCGCAGTGGGGAGGCAGCTGGACTGACCGCGTTAAAGCATCCTGCCGCTAAGCAAACAGGCGGGGGCGGTGCTTACGACTCATTAGTTCATTAACTGTGGGTATTGTTGTGGCTTAATATGCTTATTGCAAGCATGTAAATCCAGTAAAAATTGGGTGAAGTGACCTCATTATCTCTCCCAGTCTCCCCCCCTCCCTTTTCTCATAACAGTAACTTCTCTGATACAGGTATATCATTTATTTGTTTCCTGCTTTGATTTGAAAAGCTAGCTAAGGCTCAGGACATTAGGTGCTGTGTTGATATGTTGATGGCAGTAACTTTGCTGAATCTGTTCATTGAGTATGACTGAACTGAGTAACAGAACGATGACCTAAGCTTACTTCAGACACTGATCAGCTTAAAAAAAAGCTTTAGTGTTTAGAGAAAGAAATGGACAACTCTTGTTTGATGCATTCCTTTTGATGGCTCCCTCTAATCCTTTTGGTTTTTTGCCTGGAACTGGACTGGCTCATGTGACCACTAGTCATTCAGCCCTGTCAGGGATGCAGAGGTTGCTATATAAGGTTCTTGGTTTGATGAAAAAATTAAACAGTCCTGTAACTGTAATGAAAAATGATTGTTTGTACCTTGGAACAATGAAATTTTTAAATAATTTATTTCTTTCCTGGAAAAACAAAGATGCTCCATACCCCTCCCTGTTATTTTTATTTTTTTTTTTTTTTGGCACAGGGTTATTTTTCTAGGTTCGATTTGATTAGTGTCAAGTGTCAGAAAGTAAATGACAGCACTTTGGAGTTACAAAGTGCTTGATTAGTTCCTAAAGGAACAATGACTATTTCCCTTTGAGAGAAGGAGACTCTATGGCTGCTTATGTGCTAGAATAGCTGGTATAGGGTTAGAGCTATCTTTACGAATCAGAGTGAAATTCCATTCAGACAAATATAAATTGTTTAGAAGTCTTGTTTCATTATTTATGTAGACTGAGGTGTGCATAAGCACATTACTTTTACCTTAGTTAGCTTTTAAGGTAGCTTTTAAGTCACAAGGTCTTAAATTTGGAAGACCTGAAATCTTCAGTTCTACTCTAGATGAAAGCTTTTCAGCAGAGTGCTATGGCCAAGGGCTAGAACTTGTGCAAATTTCAAAGCTGCAAAATACTGAGGTTTCCTCTAATTATTGCAATTTGAAACTGGGCCAAATAGAAGTTACGACTATAAAAATTAAAAAATTTCTGACTCTGTCAGAAAACCTGTCATATCCAGACTCTAGTGACTTGGAAATGATCATATATCTATAGTGGACCTCTCTACCAGTATAACAGAGTGTGTGACTGAATTAAAATAACTGTTATTTCAGTTTTTCTGTTAATCCACTTGACTCTTGAAGTATAATACCTTATTCTTGCTTGCCATGTAGAACTAGTCTTGCAGTAGCAAATTCAATGGCTTGATTTACAGCTGGGCTAAGTGCTTTCATAAGTCATCAGTGGGTAAAAAATCTTTCAGTTCTACTTATTCTAAGTGTGCAAACACAATTAATTTTAGGTTCAACCTGGAAATACAAAGCAGCCTTCTTTTTTTTCCCTCCCCATTAAAAAAAAATCTGCATCTGTTAAATGGAAGAGTCCATGAAGTTTTTAAGCTTGGAGAGAGAACAGATCTTGGAGTTCTTCAGGGCTGTTTTGAAAAGCATTGTGAAAGTCGGGCTGTTCTTCTGTGTTTCTTTCAGCTATAAAAATTTCTTTGAGAACCATCAGCCTTTGCTTTTCTGAAAATGTTACTCCTTGTGGCAGCTTGTTAAGTGGCAGCTGATGCTGGGACTTTGTGTATATGGGAAAGGCTATGGCACAAATCAAACACATAGAGGACTGCAATACATATTAATGTTAGTAAGCTACATTCACATGATGGAAATTACTCTAATATACACATGGGGAAGTGAGGTGTGCACAGTAAGGCATGCTAGAGATGGCTCTCTTTAAAGCACTTTATAACAATTTAAAAGTATTTCAGCATCTTTTTGATTAAAATAAAACCCCAAACCTTACAGAATTATACTGAAGTATTGGTAATTTTGGTGTGTTTGTGTTGGGGTAGGACTTTAAGAGCATCTTGCTGCATAGCTAATGCTTATTCATTCTGTTTTCATATGGATCAATGTCTTAGGTTGAAAAGACAGGTATCTGCTAGGGAAAGCTAGAGCCTCCCTTGGAAAACCCCTCCCTCCGAATTATTATAATTTTGAAATTAAACGGCTTTCAGGCAGGATATGGGGAAGGAATAACCGTCCTTTACTAGTGCGTACAACAAGATACAGAAAACCAACAATAACTGCAATAGTAACAACAGAGAAACAGAGTCAGGGACCCCGTAGCAGAGACGGGAAGAGGATGGGGAAGGCTTTTGCCTTACAAACCCCCTGGGCAGCTGATCCTGAGTGCTCTGGCAGGACTCTGAGGGGAACGAAGAAAAACTCCAAGCTGGAACGCAGAAGTTCTGAGGCAGGGGACGGACGAGGTGGGTCCGCAGCTCCGTAGCNTACCCCTGACAATCAACATATTGGGGTATCCTGTTGGTGCAAGTTCAGTACAGCATTGGGTGTTACGGTCAACAAGATATTATAAATGTTACTTCAGAAAAATCCACTGCATATTGAAATTGTGCAAGTACCTTAAAGTTATAATGAAATGCACCACGGCTTATTCTGTGCCACAAGTTAAGGTACTTATATTGTTGTTTAGGATATTAAAGAATGAATGAACTGTTTAACACATGGCAAGCTACTTCCAAATAACTTCAAAGGGCTAGAAGAGAGAAGTAAAAAAAAAAAAAAAATTAAAAATCACTGTTTTCTTGGTTTCTTCTTTAGCTATGAAGACTAATACCAGTGTCCAAAAGAAGCATTTTTCTGCACTGTAAAAGATTCTTTGTCTTTCTTAGAACCAGACCTTTATTAGTAGTTTGTATAGTTGTCAGTAATTTTAGAGCTCTTTTGAGAACAGTTATTTGCTTCCACTTCTGTCTTACTTTCTGTTCTTATCTGTGTAAACTTTGTCCTTTCTGGGGAGAAAGACACTTTTCTTTCCCTCTGGAGATTTCACTTGACATTTAGCAAGGGATGTTTGTAAGAATGTCAGATTGATGAGAGCTGTTTGCTGAAGTCTCACCATGTTCATTCAGCTGAACTGTATCTGTTGTTAACAGCTGTAATTATTATGAACAGGCTTAAAAGGACAAGCTTAGTGGTGTACTTTGGCAAGATGCTTTTGAGCTGCTGGTTACTCAATAGCAGTACTTGGTGCATTGTTGCTTTTTATCATTGACATGCTTATGGATATTGACTAATTAAGTGCATCAGAGGCTATCTGTAGGTCTCTTGGTTGAGGGGAAGTAAATAACAGCTTATATTGAACAATTTCTGAGCGTTTGGGTTCATAATGACAAGCAAGATATGGAGACATGGACCTTGTAGTTGAGATATGACTCTTTTGCTGAAGTTTCTCCTGGGACTTTCAGACTTGGCTTCATATTTCCATAAAACCTGTGGGAAATTCAGTAACTATCAATGAATCATTAAGGTTGGAAAAAACCTTGACTGTCATGGAGTCCAAACCTATAAAGCTTTTCTTATCTGGTAAGATAAGACAGCACAGGTATGGCTCTGAAATCAACGTGAGGCAGCATGGATCACCTTACTGAAGGGGCTGGAAGCTGCTACAAGTAAGAACTTCCAGGAACCTTTGGAAAACAAAATGACTTGTGGAGTTACAAATGTGCAGTATTTGCAATACAAACAATATGACCCACAAGTTGTATTACTGAATCTTAGTCCTTTAGTTTTTACTTGGGACCTCTTTTATCACCCATGTTGCTAGTGATGATCGTTCTGCAAAGAAAAGTGAAACAAAACACTGCAAAGAAAAATGAAACAAATCAGCTTACTTTGGCTTGACACAATTGTCATGTGTCTGCTCATGTTTCTTAACAAACCAAGTGTAGATATGTAATAAGCAAGATAATCCTGTCCTACATCAAATATTGTTCTTGATTATGCAGAAGCTCTGGGCACATGTGTAATCAGATCAGTGCTTGAGCCCAGGCTCTAGTGACTATTTGTGCTAGTTCATAAAAAGATTGCTACATAGTAGCCTAAATGGTAATTGGGCCATATCTTAGTAAAAGAAAGCAGGCATTTTGCCAACGGACTCTGTTGAATGTACCTGGCAGAATGAGACAATTCTTTACCTATATATTTCCTCTGCATGACACAGGAAACTGGAAATCATAATGTAGCTAAATAGGTACTGGAAATGCAAAGTTCTTTTCCTAAAGTTTTTGAGAGAACATTGTTTGTGGAAGTATCTTTGTATTGTTCTTCCTGCTCATTTGAGGTAGAAAGAAATATCTACATAAATTTCTTTTGGTTCAGAGGAAGGTGATAGCAAGTGAATTTCAGTATGTTAATTTCAAAGCGTCATAAACTGTGTACTTTGCTATTTCTGCATTTATAGAAATCATTGCAAAGAATTATGAAATAATGTTTAGCTGATTATTATTCCTAGTTAACTGAAATTATGCTCAGACCAACTGTGCTGACCTTTAAACTATGTGACATATTTGAGCCTTTTAGACTTGAGAGCAGTTATCAAGAGATGTCAAAAATGAATTTTCTTAGATCTTGTGTGTTCCTTTTGCGTAATCAAGCAGAATTCACTTTGATAAGTTGTCCATGGTTACTACTTCTCATTGTGGAAATAATAGCCACATTTATTTCAGAAGGCTTGTATATGTAGTAGTTGACTCTTCATAATCTGACACTTACTTGAACACATAAATCAGAATTGAGCTTTTAAAAATTCAGGTCTTTGTTAACTCTGGTGTTATTTAGATTCACTTATCATGTTTTTGCTTTTTACACCTCACTCTTCACTTTATATATCTGCAGCTCTGGACAAAATATTGCTGATGACCGTAAGACTCTGGCTACTCACTGCTTACTGAAATTGTTGGCAAATTGTAGTCCTTGTCACTCTGGGCTGACTTTTTAGCAGGCCAGATGTTTTTTTTTTTCAAGTCCTGGGGTGCTGATAAATAACTATAGAGAAGATCATTCACCTTTCTGTAGGTTTGCTAACTTCCTGTGAGCCTTAGTCCCCACTTTACAGCCTCTCTTTTGATGAAATTGTCTGAACTGACCCTGATTAACATGGTAAGGGAGATTCATAAACGTTAAATACACAAAGCTTCTGGGTGTGCTTTTTAGGATTTCTGGCTACTTAACTTTTTTGTGATGCCTTATATTATTAGGTGTTATATTCATTTTGGGAATGACTTCTGGTGAAATGGAGCTTATAAAGGGAGAGACCAACCCACTGGGAGGCTACAAATTAGGACAGGTTAAAGGTGTGAGGTTGGAGGGATGTCAGTGGTGTCTGTCCACAGAACGATCAGCTGTACTTGTATAATTTTTGGCAGATGTCTAATTTCTTTTTAAAGACCTCCAATGATGACAACTATATAGACTCCCTAGGCACATTTGTCCCTTACATGAAGCTAATGAGCTGTCACTGGGAAGTTTGCTTTAGAGTTTCGGTACTACAAATACAACTGTTAATGCAGTCAGGGTCCTTGTCTGTACACAAATATACTTATTCCCATCAGCATGTACTGGATAACTTCACAGATTACAGTCCTTTAACTAGAGCATGTCAAATTCTGCCAGAGATTAACATTCCCAGGCCCAGTGCCCTTTGTGTTTTCTGCCAGACTATTGCTGGGAAACCTGGGGGTTTGGTTTTGCTTGGGGCTGGTTCTGGGGAGATTGCCGGCATTTCTTCTGCAACGTGATTGAATGAAGAGACAGCTGCTAAGGACAGTCATGTGAAGAAGCATGTAAAATTTTGTTTCTTCCTAGTATCTTGTGGCTTGCTGTCTGGAGTCACTTTGCTTATAACTATGTGTTCTTCCCTCCAGCAACTGAGTATGTTTTCATAAACAGAACATAATTGATTTGATAATGCTTTATGTGAGTAGGGACATTTTCATACCCAAAAGGTAGGGATACCAGATAAATGGCAAGAGCAGATGGCACTGTCATTATCAGAGGAAAACAGCTAAAGAAGTTGCTTGAGAGGGGGAAGTGAATCAAAGGATGCTGTGCATAAGCATGCTCTCAGCTGTCTTCATGTACTTAGCATTTCAGATTCAGCTTGTACCTTCTCAGGCTGCTTTTGCTACTTTCCTTTCAGCTAGAGGCAAGTCCTCCCTTTGCTTCACAAAGAACCATGGCAGAGCTGTTGATGTAGGAAGCAGTTGGGTAGGAGGACATAGTAAAGAACCGGTCTCCCATGGCTAGAGTCAGTCTCAAAATACTGAGTGACCAAGAGGAGGAACAGAAATGGGACAGGGTGGGGATCATGCCAGTTGTGGAAAACAAGCCTTGCTCAAGCATCTGGGGCTAAGCAGTCTCCTTGTTTATTTCTCCAAGTGTGCTGCTGTCCAGTTTTATCTCCCATATGTGTTTAGCTGCTTGCGGTGCTTGCTTGCTAAGATTTATGAAGTCTGCATAGTACGACTGCATGTTGATGAGCTTTCCTTTTTAGAGCACTGAGTTGGTGTAATTACCTCCAGGATGAACCAAGTCAGTGTTTAAACTTTGGCTGTGGGGAGAAATGCAGTCCAGTGGTTTTTGTTTGGGGCTAGAAATGGAAATTTTGGTATGTTGCTCATTGATTTGTGAGTAGATTTTTGTCACAAAGTCATCACTCAGCAACAGAAAAAAAATGGAAATCCAAAACAACTTTCTGAGAAGTTTGGTCTGTAAATGAAACATTCACCAGTCTTTGTCTGAGATACATTTCTTGGTTTTAAAGCGGTTGGAGATATTGGTGTACACAGTTGTAGTACAAAACATTTTGTCATGTCTACTTTTCATGTCACTATTAAAATTTTTAGTTTTATTTCCTATCATCCAGCTGTGGGTTTTTTTCTGATGTGAATCCTAATTGATACAAAGGTTTTCCCTAGACTTTTTTGTTTGGATTTTGGAAAATATAATTGAAAATATTCATTTCCCCTCTTCTGAATCCTTATTTTTGTTTTATGGCTGTCGAGTTACCCGTTTGACATATCATGTGTTAACTGATATTTCTGCTTGCTGTTTAATTACATTGGTCCTTAGGCTCTCCAGAATGTCTTTCTATTGTGCTATTTGCTGTGCAAATGTAGAAGAGAGCTGATTTCTCCCTGCAAGATTGTGTGCTTTCATGTGTGAGCTGTGGGGCAAAGATTGTTCAGACTCAGAAGAAATTATGGTGTGTGAAAGGTTCTTAGTATATTAAACATGATGTAGGCAAAAAGGAGAAAAAAAAAATCTATTTTAGGTTCTCTATTTATAGTTCTTAACACACCTTTCTAGCAGAGACATTAAAGCTGCATCACCTGACGTGGTAGCTCCCGGAGAAGGAGCTCTTTGAACGGAAAGGCATGGAGAGGCTCCGGGAGATGCGAGAGCAGGTTCCTTAGTGGCCCTCACTGCGCTCGTTACCTGCGCAGAGCCTTTCCGCGCCTCGCCGCTCGCTGCAGGCGCGCAGCGGCGCCGGCCGCCCTCGGGATGCCGCTCCCGCCGAGGCGCTGCCCCGCGGCCACGCTCCCGGGCGCTGCGGCACTGGCTCCCGGCTGTCAGCTTCCAGGATGCTGCCGGCAGCCCGAGAGGAGCTCTGGAGTCCCTAGTGGTAACAGGGAAACAAACAGCTCCTTTTTCCCTCTTAATCGCCGGCAGAGAACGGGACCGGCACCGCAGCTGCACCGCGGTGAGCGCTGACCGGCGGCTTTGCTAGGTGCCGTTTGCTGACCTCCTTTTCTTTTGGCATGCTGTATTTACCTGCTTAGCCGTGTGGCTGCTGTTTTGTGTCACACTTGCAATAAGTTCTCAGCAGGGCTTCTCTATCCTTCCAGTTTTCTTGTATAACAGTATTGCAGCGTCTTCATCCTGACGGAGCTGCTGCAACTGAAGAACAGTAGGAGTAAATAAGTTGCTTTGCGTGGCTTGCTTGTTTTCCTTTTACCTTCAGGCCAAGTTCTTGATACTGCAAAACAAAGTTGCTCTCTATACTCTGGCAGAACCTGTGAGCACTCTTTCTATGCTTATTTTTATCATTTTGATGTGACTCAGGGTAAAAATGGACTTGTAACTATCAACCTGTGTATCTTCTATGGAAAATGCTTGTTAAATGTTGTGTATGTGCTGGAATACTCATGATACAGATGAAGATGTCAATCTCTAATGCCAGCATTACTATCAGATGTTGCCAGGTACTGCATCTCCTCTGGTTTTCCACTTTTCAGCTGAGGTACCTTGTCTCTTAACTACTTCTCATTTTATGTTGATGCTTTTATGGAATATTTTGCAGTTCTGTAGATGTTTGATTATTTTGGTCTGAAATATATTCTGCTATTTCAATACCCACCACCTCTTTTCCCTTGCTTGTGACTCTTACACTATGCAGAGCAAAGAACAGTTGTGCAATCTGGTGTGTGCCAGTGTTAAAAAGCCTGGTGAAAACAAACAGCTCTGATTACTGACTTGATTTATCTAGGGTATTGAACAGGCAGGGTACAAGTGTTCGTGTTTCACCAAGTGTGAAGTAGGACATAGCAGATCCGTCGGCAGCAAAGGACAAATGTAACCTTAAATGGAATTTGTATCCATGTATCCAGGTTGCTTTCTGTCATCCTGTAACCAAGGGCTCAGGAGTCACGTGTGGCTTTCTGCAGTGTTGATGCTGTAAGTGGAGTTGCTTAAGGCTGTATATAAAACCTCACTACAGGTATAATTTAACTCTCTGCAGTTGCAGAAGAGTGAAGAGCACTGCCTCTGTACCTTGTCACCCAGTATGTGCTGCAAAAGATTTTTCTGTCATATCTATACCCACATGTATTTCATTCCTCTTGCATAATTCATTGTTGAAGAATTTGCATTTCCCTGAAGTTGAAAGTTCCAAAAGTGCATTGTAATGATGAGAGAAATGGGGGCAGAAGAAGCTGACTGGGTGGTTTTTTTTTTTTTTTTTTTTTTACCTAGCACTTTTTCAAATTTATTTATTGTACAAAAATCTCTTAACTAAGAGGCAGTTGAACTGGTGCCAGTGGAATATTTCAGACTTTAAAAATTACAAGACCCATTTATATTCATACTTGAAAAAGCGTTTTCTGAGCTACCTCAGCACAAGGTGATCATCTGTCTGTGTCCACTGCCAACCTGGTAGTGAGGAAGAGGTGAACCTTTGGCTGCCTCTTGTAGGCAGACACCCATGTGCCCTTTTTATTCTCCTCAAAGTCTGTTGTTTACTACATGTTTGATATGGGGAATAGTCATGGGCAAATGGGCTACTGTTTTGGGCAGATGAACAACAGGGAGGTTTTGGTGTGGTACCAGGTAGGAAACAGTTTTCTGTTACAGGTAGTAACATACAAGTAGCCTATACAAGAACCAGTCTCTAGTAGTTGGGGATCTGACAAAATGCTAGCTACAGATGTTCAAAAGATCTCACTATTCTTGAATAAGAGGTGAGTGTGTATGCTAATGCATGCACGTGGCTTTCTTCACAGATCAGTATGTGAATATCTTTCACGTGGTAATCCTTCCTTTTAAAGCACATGAGTGAAGGACGCTTCCATGAAAGTATCTTGATTATTACATTTTAGTAACTTAGTTTTTGTTTGGGGGTTTTTTTTTTTTTTTTTTAATGGGTGTAACATGGCATACATCAACAAGGATTTAAAACACTTAAGAGAAACTTGGTGAGAGAGCAATTAGCCCTCATTGAGGGGTACTCTGTTATGCTACTTCATGGAGTCATGGGAATATCCACTACTGTGCTAGACCTTCCCAGTACTCTGTCTTCCTTTCCAGGATGTCACTCTGAAGGCTTCAATCTCTAATAGAGATTAGTACCTTGAACATGTGATGGAGGCAACCTCAGGTTGGGATGTGGCTCATCACAATATCAATAATGCTACTTATGCCACACATGCTGCTCTTGACAGAATGGTGCTGACAAGGTAATTGTAGCTTAGAAGTACTGAGCTGGGGAGAGGGCATGCTGAAAGGCTGGTGTGACCTTTCCAGATGATCGCTTCA
>VXBQ01007758.1:18461-29625 GCA_013400175.1 Phainopepla nitens
GAATATGAGGTTTCCTGACAAAATAGTCACTGTGGTACTGGACAAGCATTAGAGGTACATAAGTGCCAGGGAGGCAAGCTGTTTGTCTTCCTCCTAACTCTGTGGTGCATCTGAGGAAATGAAGAGCTTTGATTTGCACTGTAGTGTGGTGGTAGCACTTGGCAGTGGTTTGTTTGCATGAAAAGTGACAGAAACCCCAAGATATGAGTAAAACTGGTGGACAACAAACTGTATAAATGTAGGCATAAGTGACTGCTTTTCATTCCCTAATGTCAGGTTTCTCATTGTCTTACTTAAGACTCATCTTAGTTACACAGCATGTGAAACAAATTACAACTGGGTGGATTGCAAAAAGCACAAGAATTAGTAGCCAGAACCTGTGGCTAGAAAGCATAGAAGTTTTTAATTCACCAGTCAGAGTGTCTGCCAAAACTCAAACTTTTCAAAGAGATCTCGATTAAGTTTGGTACGCAATTAACTTGAATTCTGTAGACTAACAAGGTTACGGTGATATTTTCGTTTAAGTGTGTGTTATGTGTGTTGAATAAGTATCTTGACACATAGACAAGGAACAGATGGTGGCTGTGGACTAACCTGTTATTTCTGTATAACTACTAGCTTCTGAAGTAAAAGTTCCAAAACCAAGAGGGAGACCCAAGTTGGTGAAACCATCGTGTCTTTCAGAGGGTGACTTGTGAGTTTTCTCTTAATGTAAAGCTTCTTCATGGTCAACTCCTTATGTTAAGACTTGAAAATTATTACTCCTGACAGGCTTGTGCCCCTTTAGTGTTCAGTATAAGTTACTATTTGTGCAGCTATTTTTATAAAACAGAGTAATTCAAGGAAGGGCACTTCTGTAACAGGAGAGAGAAGATCTTAATCTTCCCAGCTTGTCTGATCTATAAAAAAATTCCTTATATGATTGTATGCTGAGTGAAGAAGAAAGGTAGTTATTAAAAGAAAATACAACATCACACAAAAATAAAATAGTGTTCTCCTTTTTTGTACATTTTTGTTTCAGAAATCTCTTTCAATGAAATTGCAACACTGTTAGTTACCTGAATTTTGTTTTGCCATCTTCAGTTCTTATGTCAAGTCTAGTGCTTCTAGTAGCTCAAGGAGAAGTTGAACTTAGCTTTAGTTTTCTGTAAATTGTCAGATGCACAGTTTTAGAATAGGAACAACTTAAGTATACTTTATAAATCTAGTTTACAGTGTATGCACTCTGGGTGCTACAGACCCATCTGTGTGTGGGGAGTCCACTGAGAACAAACTTCTTGGGTTAGGATCAATGCTCTTCTGTTAATGTTACCTTCATTAGGCCCTCCCTACTGATATTTATTTGCTGAAGGTTTTTTACCTCCAGAGGTAGTAGGTTTTAATTTTAGAGAGAGTATTTTTGAAGAGTCATTAAGTGAATTGACTTCATCATTTTTCAGTTCTGTACTTAAAAAGACCCAGCTTCCTGAGTTAAAATGTTCTTCTTTTAAGTCACTGTGGATTATGGATGTGATGCCTCAATACTCTCTTTGTTTTAGTGTTAATGAGGAGGAGAAGGCAAAGAAAAAAGGACCAGAAGAAAAGCCCAAAAAGCAAGGGAGAAAAGATGAGGAAAGTCAGAAGGAAGAGGAGAAATCAAAGAAAGAATTTGATAAAAAGGAAGGAAAGAAAGAAGCCGACCCAAAAAGAAAAAATGTTGCAAAAGTGGGTTCTGCATCAGCTTCTGAATCTGAAGATGAAGGAGAGGAACAAGAAGGGGACAAGGTATAATTTTGCTTTCCTGATAAATTTATTTTAGTGGAAAGTAGTATCACTGGAGATCTTTGTTCAAGTTAGTGCTAGATCTTAATGAGAGTAGGAGTCTGGAATGGCTGGCGTACTGCTATATAGAATAAAACTATATAGAAGTATATTTTTCTCAAATAATTCTTTCAGGAACTTGTAGGGTTTTTTTCTAAGAAAAGCATCTTTTCTGAGGCACTTATTAAAGGATTTAAATGTCAAGAGGCTTATGGGTTTTTTTTTTTTGATCTATGTTCCTTGTTGTTTTCCTTGGATGCATCTGGAGAACATGTGGCTTGAAATCACATTTTTGAAAGGTACAAAACTGTCTCTAGCCAATGATTTGTAATGTCTTCATTTTTCTGATGCTTAGTATTGCCCTCAGCATTGCCCTCTGGTGCTTAGTTTTGAAAAGGAAAAAAAAGGAACTAATGAAATTGTTTAGCTTCAGGGAAAGCTGGTGTTTGTCAGGTTGCTCCATGTAGTACAGTTGTTTCAAAGATACTTAATTTCATCTGCTTACAGAAACAGTAATTTAATAATGTTACGTTTCTTTTTCCAATCATAAAATGCCAAATGAAAACAGAAGAAAAAAGTGGGAAGAAGCTTTCCAGCAGCTCACAGAAGAAACACTGTAAGAAGCCAACATGAGAGAGAAGCAACAGAAAGAAAGCGTAAGCAAGAGGAACAGACAGAATCTGAATCGTGAGTACATTTTTACATGGGATGCCCACAAGTTGTAGGAATATGTTGAACCTAACAGGAGGTGAAACTTCCTGAAAAACTTCCAAACTGGTTTGCAGTGTGTTCTACTGTTCTCTCCCCCTGCTGTTTTTTGTTTTCCGTCCTCTTTTTGAGGGGAGGGTGGAAAGCTCCTTGAACTAAAATGTTCTTTTGTGGGAGAATAGGAAGAATGGAACAAAAAATTAAGTGATGTCAGTCTTTCAGTGATGTAGAATCTCTAGCAGAGGACAGCTGGTGTGTTCTCTTTAGAACTAACTTAAGAATATCCATGTGAAAAAGGATCAGTGTGAAAAACTGTTCTGGGCAGCCATATATTTTTCTTAAAACTTTTAGATTAAATTGGTAGGACCTGGTTGGTCCTATTAATCCGTGGTTATGGATTTTTTATGAGGTATGGGATGCATAGGTTATGAGGAAAGCATTTCCTTCTATGTCTGACTATTGGAGCACATGCTGTCAGACAGAACTACTCTAGTATTGCAAAGCCAGTTGACTGATACCAAGAACAGACTGCATTTAGAAGATTACTCAAATCAAACATAAGAATAGAGAGAAGATACCTCCAGGACCTTGGAGAGTGGGACAGTAGGAAGAAATCTGACTCATTCACTATTCTGCAAATGAGTGAAGAAGCTGCACCCCAAGAGCTTGATCTTTTCATCCCCACCATTGGTGGGAGGACAGAAGAAAGGGAGAGGACAAGGTAAAAATTTGGAGGAAAGGAAGAGAATAAAGGTCCCCTTTACCTGTAACAAAAAAATCCTGTTTTTTTCACATTCACTAACAAAAATGTAGTTTGTGTGGATATTTCTTTTCTCATGCTCCAGCCCTTTTCCCCCTTCTTCCTGTCACTCCTCTGGAGACTTAACATAAATACTCTAGCTACTTGTGGTAAACCTAAGCATTTCTAGTTTTGGAGATACTAAATTGCCTTAGCATCTTAGCAGCTTTTAATATAGCGCTATTTAACATGTCAGAATGTCATATATTGATTTAGTTATAACTAAATTTCTGCTTTTAAGTAGCTGTCATATTTTATGTCGTGTAGGGTAGATAGAGTTTTGTTTCAGTAAGATGAAGGAGAAGTAATGAATGCATAATGAATTTAATTACAGTTGATGACTAATACCACAAAACTCAACATTGATAAAAAGTAAAACTAGTATAGGCTGATGTGTGTTTTGAGTGTTTTGCTCAACAGTGTAGTTTCCATTTTCTGGTAGCTACTTCATTAGTATTTATTTAGTTAAGGCACTTTGTACACCATTCTGTACCTAGACAAAGTTTATCTATAGTGTTGAGATTGTGCTGCCACTTGAAGCAGACAAGTTTTATATTCTTTACAAAAGAAACATGGAAGATAAGACATGCAGGCCTATGTGTTTTATGTATGCATATCAATATGACAGGAAGAAAACTAGGCACAGTACATTTAGTTGTGATATGCTGAAATATGCAAATTCTAAAACTAGGCTTTTAAATCCCTCAGTCAGACAAAACTGAGGGATTGTTAAACAGAAGTTCATGATATTCTCTGCATAAAGAGTACAAAATCTTGTTTCAAAGATTTCTGCCTGTCTTCCTATAACTGAAATGACAAAATTTTTTTGTTGTTTTTCTGCGTCTAAGCTTTATTTTCGGTGATACAATTGGGGAAAGATCAAGGAAGTTTCACTGTGCTTGTAATAAATCTTTTTTTCTGTATTACTACTTCCTTCAACAACTTTTAGATTATTACTGATACATTTATGGCCAGTTGTAATATATGTATACTGTTACAATTAATTACTTGAGAAAATAGTCACATAGGAACTGATTATGATTAATTGATCTCTCCATAAATTCCCTGTGGTAATGGTAAATAATTTTACTCCTTTTGTCATGATAATTGAAATATTTTCTTTCACCATAAGTTAGTTCTGTATAATGCCATTTAATGTTAATACACAAAAAAAAAATACAGTTTGGAAATGATTTGTTTTTAAAATCCTTTCATTTGCAGCTTCTAGAACAATATGGCTCAGAGTACAGAGTATTTATCAGCTGTATCTTAGCTAATTAATTCTTGTTAAATTGTTTTTCCTTGAAAAAACAGGGTTTGGTTTGTTGTGGTTTTTGTGTGCTAATGTTTTAGTGATATAATACCTCAAAATATTGCATCTCATCCAAAACCTGGGGGGAAAAAAGCAGGCTTTACAACATTGTAAAAACATTTCAACATTTTTGATAGGCAGAAAACAGAAGAAGGCAAGAAAGCAGAAGTTAAGAAGATTGAGAAGAAGAGAGGTTAGTTTAAAGACTCTAAACGGTACTTTTTGGTCATTTTATATTTTGAATGGAATTTCTTCCTGAATAAGATAATGTACTGCTGAGCATGGCTGGAACTGTACTGCTGAGGGTGGCTGTGTGGTCTCAGTCTGAGATGTTTGATCCATGGTTCTTCTTTCACGTCTGTGAAACAGTGCATTTTTGTTCCTTTTATATTCTTTCTGCAGTGCAGAAAGAACTTTGCTATTCTGACTTCACTGTTGTTTGATATTATAAACCTTACTGTTTGTAAACACGAGAAAAAAGCTTTTACTCTTTGATATAAATCACTTCAGTTAGTCCCATCATTTTTCCTTTGTATCTTCTCATAACACAATACTCTGAGGGACCTCTTGAAAACATTTAGATACTACCTCCCACTAAGTAGGAGGCTTAGATTCAGATTACTATGGTCTTGTCTGCTAACCCATGCCTGCAGATTGACCTTCATAGGGATAAGTAATTCTTTTTTCAGTGCTCCCATCTCTGAGGGCAATCCAAACCACTCTCTGTAATCTATAATTTGTAGTGTGGCATGCCCTCCACCTAATCCTATGTTGCAGCAAGAGGGCAAATAAAAACTACCCAAACCCATCCAAGATGGGTTTGACTTAAAGGAAACTTTTTGCTTGCATTATTGTTCAGAATGCGTACCAAATCCAAGCAGGCATTCAGCATGTGAATTAGGGAATGCCATGTCCATTCATCTTTCACACTTCTGAAGCATGTGTACTGGGAACACTTTATTTGGATGGATTTGGACTGTAACTTGAATCATGACCAATTTACTGAAAACAAACCATCAATATCCAGGTGTCCTGTCATGGAAAGTCTTCCAGCTTTGTAACGCTTCATTAGAACTTCTTGTTAAGCTGGCCTACAATTAGAGGGTGACAGCTGTGTTTTGGAATAGAAAATTCTTTTCAGTTGTAACTCCTAAGGAAAAAAAATGTGTGGGTTGCCAGTAATGTTCTGTTTTAAAAAGCTCTGTACTTTTTTTCTGATTGTATTTGTGTGCACCTGCATATAGGATGGCTGCCCATTTTCTTCTGCATTCTATGTGAGGGTCATACTTGTGGAATCATTTCTGCAAAAGCAAACCTGGTGTGATTAACAAATGTTAATAAGTATTATTTTTAATCTTCAGAAACTTCAGTGGATTCTAGGCTTCAAAGGATACATGCGGAAATAAAGAATTCCCTGAAAATTGATCATCTTGTAAGTATATTTTTTTGTAAACTGATTCATGTTTCATATTCCAGGAGGAAATACTTGGCATGCATTCTTGCTTTTAATTAATACTCTGAAAATGAAAGGAATTTTTTCCATATGAAAGATAACTGCTGCTTAAATGTGGTTACCTTGGGGAGTGAAAGATGAGTGTCAGCTAATGAAATCCATTTTGTTTGAAAATACTACATAATAAACTGTTTACCGGAAACATTCAGACAGAATTACGTCACATAGAACATCTGGTGCCAGATCACTTGCTGAGCCATGTGGGAACACCAGGACGTTGGATGCAGTAGCAGGATGCAAGTGATCAGGGCTCCAGTCCACTGACTCCGCTCACTGTCAAGGGAAATCTGCTGCCTGTCAGGGGTTTGGAATTGGAATGTTACTAACAGATGTTTGAGGCTTTCTGGCCTTGTGACCATTTGTTTGCTGCTGCAGGTTTTCAGGTTGGGCACTAGTGATACAGTCAGGGGACACTTGGAAAGTATTGAACATGACTGCGTGGCTCTTGAGGGTAATGGTAAAGGTGTGGGGACCCCGGTGATGATCCCTTTATTGAGGAGAAATCTCACAAAGGAATGGGATAGTTGTGCTAGGAGGCGGCAGGATCCACCCAAAAGTAATGCAGCCAAGGGGCTGGCCAGCCTGGTTGAAGAGCATCAAGCTAGGAATGGTAGCAGAGGAGGAAATGGTGGAGCAGGATGGCGGTCAGATGTCAGCAGGGTGATGTAAACTGTCTTTGTTATCAACAGAATTTCTTTGCAGCATAGGACTGAAGCGGCATGACCACAAGCATCAGCACTTTGAACGAGGAACTGCTGGCAGCCCAGCATAGTGAGGAAAACTCTCACAACCTTTCTGGAACATCAGCACAACTGTGTTTCTTTTAGGGATGGCTGTACATAGTGTGGGGAGCTGGACATCTCTGCAGTTGCAGGGCTGTGGTTTCACTGGTATCAGAGATTAAGGTAGAAGTGAGGTGAGCCTTGCCTTATATGTTTACAGGCTATTTAGGAAAGATGGGTGCTGGGAAGACAAAACGAAGGATAACTTTGTGGGAGAACAGTTGAAATGTGTGAAGCTTTGTAGTGGGACAGCTGATAAGCCAACTGGGAGCTTACAGGTCAGGATTAATTAGCAAAACAAAACAAGTAACATCCTGAAAATGACTACTGCAGATTGCCTGATCAAGAAGAAGTGGAGAGTTAAGTCATCTTAAGACGGTGGGGAGACACTTTTGGTTCTAACTGAAGCTTAAAACATCCTGGTACTTGCTGAAGGGACATGCAGATAATACAGCGATGCAGGAAGCTTCTGGAGTTCAGTAATTGCCTAATACAGGCGATGAAAGAGCTGATAAGGCAAGATACCTTGTTAGACCTGATCCTCCAGACAGCAAAGATCAGGTCAGGCATATGAAGGTCAGGAGCAACCTTGGCTGCAGTGACTGTGATGATGAAGTTCAGGGAGAAGGGAGCAGGATGAAAAGGATCAGAGCCCTGGACTCAGGAGAGCAGTTTTTGACCTCTACAGGGATCTGCTTGGAAGAATCTCTTGAGACCATGCTAGAGGGAAGACAGGACAAGGAGATCTGGCTCACTTTTAGGGATTACCTCCTTCTCAAGGTTGGTTCATCTTAAAGTCTAGGAAAATATGGGCCTGCTGCTGAATGGGACAGCACTCTAGTAAAAAAGGAGATGGCTGTGGTAACCAGTGTCATGTTGATCTCAGTTTGCTTGTACAGTTCTGTTCAGGAATCCTAGGTCCCTGAGACCATGGGAAGATTAAAACAAGAAAATGTTGATGCTCAGAGGACAAAGATCAAATCGGAAAACATTTAGACAAAGACCCAAAACAGAATAAGCAGAAGAGTGCTGGAGGAGCTGGATGATGTCATCGTCCATATACTCCATTTTGTTTTTGAAAAGTCATGGTGAGGAGGGGCTGGTTCCTGAGGACTGGAAGAAAGCAAATATCACACTCATCTTGCGGAAGGAGGATCTAGGTCACTACAGGCCAGTCAGATTCACACCAATCCCTTGAAATGTGATGGGACAATTCCTCCTGGAAATTGTTTCCAGTGGTACAAAGGAAGAGCTCTGAGAGTTATCAGCATGGGTTACTGAAGATGAAATTATGCTTGACTAAAACAATCCTTTTGTTAGATGATGAGCTTGGTGGATGGAAGAGTGGAAATTGTTTCTTTTAAGATTAAAAAGGCTTTTGATACTCCCAGGGCAGCTTCAAAGACCAACTTAAGAAGTCGGAACTAAAAAGGCAGATAGAAAGGTGGACTGAAAACTGGCTGAACAGCAGGGCACAAAAAACTAATCAGTGGCAGAGTTCAGCTACTGACTAGTCACTAGTAGTCAATACAGTTAAAACATGTCACTAAAGACTGGGATGATGATACAAACCACACCTATAACAAGTTTGCAAATGATACAAAACTTAAATCAAAGGTTTGATGGGAGTGTTGCCATCCAGAGAGACTTGAACAGGCTGGAGAAATGGGCCAACAGGAATTTCATCAACTTCAGTTCCAGTACTGCACCTGTGGAGTGATAACTCCATGTCTCCGGCCCCACGGGCTGGGGACTGAGTGGCTGAACAGCAGCTTGTCAGAAAATTACCTGGGGGTATTGGTGGACACCAGGCTTAGCATGAGCCACCAATACACCTCTGTGGCTAAAGTGGCCAACAGCTTTCTGGGCTGCATTAGAGAAGAAGTTGCCAGAACATGGAAAGAATGTGGTGGTTGCCCTCTGCTTGGCACTGATGACACACTGGTCGGTATTTTGGGCTCCCTAGAACAACAGAGATATGGACCTCCTGTAGGGTGCCCAGTAAAGGGCCACAAAAATGGATTAAGGGCTTGGAGGATGTATTGAAAAAGAGGAGGCCAAGAGAGCATGGAGTATTCGGTCTGGAGAAAATACCAAGAAAATCAGCGTAAGTGAAGAAGTGTGGCAGCATGAGGAGCAGCATGCTGTTCCAGCGAGGCAGACACAGAGCTGTTCTGGATGTTGGTGTTCTGGTACTGAGCAGGGGAGACTGCCTTGTGCTAGGCTAATCAGTTCCAGCCTGCCGTAGTGGAGGAACCACTGCAGGGCATGGCTGAGCCCCTCAGACTGGACACTGGTACATCTGAAAACTTACTTAAAAAGAGGGCGGGGCATACTGGGGGGCAGGGAGTGTATAAGGACAGTTCTCTGTAGTTTTAACTACAGTCCACTTAAGGGACTTTCCTGCCTTTCCAGTGGCTAATCACTTGTGAAAACTTGTGCATGGTAAAACCTGATTATGGTGAACAGCTTTGAGCCTAAAAGTACTGAAATCATGAAGGCAGCATTAAACTTGCTTTATGTATGTTGAAACATAAGATTCTTTTTAAATATTACAACTTAGTTAAATATAATCTGCCTTTTATGGGAGTAGCTAAGAGACAACCAGTGTTAAATTTTTGTTGGCAAGGTTGACTGTATAAATTGTTCTAAAATTAAGTACATAGTTAAATTAAGAGTATTATAGGAAGGTGTCACTGAGCACAGAAGTTAGATTAGTATGGCTAATTAAAGATTACTAACATGTAAGTTTTCAGACTAATTTCTTGTTTATATACAGGATGTGAACAGGTGTATTGAGGCTCTTGATGAGCTTGCATCCCTTCAAGTCACAATGCAACAAGCTCAGAAACATACAGAGATGATCTTAACTCTCAAGAAGGTGAGATATTCAATGTTAGTTAAAGTAAAGTGTATGTTTTCCTAAGCTGATACCAGTTTTATTTACTATTGGAGTACTCTATCCAGTCTGGATCCCTGCAGATCAAGAATGATGCAGACAGACTGGAAAAGGCCCAGGGGGGAGTGCCATCAAGAAGACCAGAGGGCTGGAAAACCTGCCCTATAACCAAAGACTAAAAAGTTTAGTTCCTTCTTTCCTGGAAAAATGGTATCATTATTCCAGCAGTTTAAAGGGTTATTGCAAACAGAGGGTCAAGGCTTTGTCTTCACCAGAAGGCATATGAGGAAGATGGGGGGCAGTGGGTACAAGTTGCACTGGGAAAGGTTTTATTTTGATACTAAAAAACTTGGTTTTTTTTTACAGTAAGAACAATTGTTTTACTGTAACAATCCCCTCAGGGATGTATTGGAGTTCCATCACTAGAGGTTTTCAAGATGTGATGGGACCAAGGGTGCTTAATAATGTGATACAGGCTCCCTTTCCCATGAAGGGTAGGACCAGGTGATGCTTTGAGGCCCCTCCCAACCTGGCAGTTCTGTGTTTCTGTGACACCTCAGACAAAAGTCTATGATCTCATTGTAGGTTAAATGAAGAATTTAAGCTAGCGTGTGATGAAATTACACAGATATTTCAGGACCTAAGTGAAGCCTGTTTTATTACTTGGATTTCAGATACGGAAATTTAAAATCAGCCAAGTCATCATGGAGAAATCTACAATGCTGTATAACAAGTTCAAGACCATGTTTCTGGTTGGGGAAGGAGATTCTGTTCTTTCCCAAGTACTAAATAAATCACTTGCTGAGCAAAAGCAGCATGAAGAAGCTAATAAAACCAAAGAACAGGGGAAGAAAGGAGCAAACAAAAAAACTGAAAAGGAAAAAGACCAAACAGGTAAGTCACTGTGGCTTTACTTTCTTGTCACATAAAAGACTTAGTCTCCTTTAATTTCTGAGCCAACTTCAAAATATCCTTGATACAGGAGTTTCACCAGTCTCTGAAAACCTTTTCATATCTGAAGTTGTCAAGGACAGTACTGCTGCAAATGACTTTCAAATTCAATGCAACATTTACCATGGCCATTTTATCTCAATTGGCTAAAGGAAATGGCTTTTGCAAAAATTAGGTCTTGCAAATTTTACTTCTTTAAATTATCTAACTTTATAATGTTACAGAATTTAAAAAAAAAAAAAACAAACCAAAACATTAAATGTGAGGTAGAATTACATACTACCGTTGTTGCACTTTAACCCAAACCAGCAACCAAGCCCCTCACAGCCACTCACTCACCAGTAGGATCAGGAAGAGAATCAGAATTGTAAAAGGAAGAAAACATACAGATTGAGATAAA
>VXBQ01007768.1:0-39055 GCA_013400175.1 Phainopepla nitens
GTATTCTCCAATTTAGTGTTCCCGCTGAATCCCTTATCTGCTCCCTCGCTCCCAGCCTCCCCCTCCCTCTGCCCTGCTTGGGCTGGAGAGGAGAATTGGAGGCTCAGAAGGCAAAGATCATCGGCTGAGATAAGAGCAGTGTGCTGGAATCAGCCATGAGATAAGGAAACAAGCAGTACAACAATACTGACAGGGGTTACAAGAAAGAAGTGAATGATTCACACAGAGACACCACCACCCAACTGCTCCCTCGACCACACCACACTGACCCAGAACAAACCCCTGCTCCCCAGAAGAGTTCCTGCCTCCAGCCCCCAGCAATGACGGGAGGTAATATAGAATAGCCTCTGGGTCCCAGCCATGGCTACTGCAAAAATTAACCATTCTGGCTGCTACCAGGATACTGGTCCAGTGGAAAATGTCCCATGGCAGGAGATGTGGAACTAGATGGCCCCTTCCAACGCAAAAAATTCTAGAACTCTGTGATTACCACTAAAGATAAGTGAATGAATAATTTAAAAAATAAATAAATGTGTCCCAGGTTTGGGAATGTAATTTCTATTACTTGCCTTATTTTAAAAGAAAAAAAACCTTCACTGATTGTCTCATTAGAGTGTTATGTGAATAAACAATTATTTTGCATTCTGTATCAGAACAAATCACAACTTGTCCATTTGTTCTTCCACCTGAGCAGCTGGAAAATGGACTGTACATTTTATTCTTCTGTTGAACTGGTAATTGTTTCAGCATGGCAACAGGAAAGGATTTGCTAAAATTAGCTCCTGTATTATTTAATTGATTGCATTTTGAATGTAAAATGTTGAAGATAAGAACTAGTAATTATCAAAATACAAA
The DNA here is from genome assembly GCA_013400175.1 of Phainopepla nitens. Classification (NCBI taxonomy): domain Eukaryota; kingdom Metazoa; phylum Chordata; class Aves; order Passeriformes; family Bombycillidae; genus Phainopepla; species Phainopepla nitens. The sequence continues at coordinate 856 of VXBQ01007768.1, forward strand.
TGTGACTGTGCAGAAAATGTGAATAATCCAACCTCACTTGCACCTTTACAGCAGCTGTGGTGTTAAGTGTTATGCTGTGATAAATGAGGTGAGAGATCTAAATATGGCTAACCAAACACAGAGCAAAGACATGAGGTATGATTTCATAGAAAGCAATTTCAGTTGGATGACTGAGAACAATGTTCACCAGATTGTCAGAATTAGTAGAACCAACAGTCCCTGAGTGTAACGGCATATACAGTGCAAGGATTTTGCTGTCTGGAAGTGCTTGCCGTGAGGCACAGCCTAGCCAGGACTATAAGGACATATAATTGATGTGTGTTTATTGACTTAAAGTGACAAACAGAATTTTGCATGAGTTTTCAATCCCACATAAAAGTGAACAGAACAGCCATATCTTTCCACAAGCTGTGGATTTTTGTCCAAATACCATTTTCATCTGTTTAATATTTTCTTCCTATGCATGTCCAGCAATGGAATTAGTTTTTTTGTTTCTTTCAGCCTACATAGTATAGTTGCAATTATGTTGTGGGATTTACATGTGATCTTTTAAGGAAAATAAACTTTGCCTTTGTTCATATAGCACCAATCACCAATGAAAACAAAAAAATACATAATAATTATTATATAATTAATAAAATTATGTACACTGGACATAACTATGAAATCTCATTCTCTAAAAAAGCATTTAAAACACCTCCTAACCTTTTTTAAACAAGTAGCATGCTATGTGCTTTATTATCAGTGAAAGTATTGCATATTCATGCTACATAAATCACAGAAAAAATCTGAAATGACAGCTAACTAATGAGAGCTACATAAGGAATCCAGAAACTGATTAAGTACTTGAATGTGAAAGTAAGGTGTTCCTGAAGAAAGGGGTAGACAAGCCCTTGGCTGAAGGAAATGTGCAAAATTTCCCTCAATAAAATAATTGCGTTGCATTGTCTTGCCACAGTATATAAATTTTCACTTATCCTTACAGTAGATGGCTGAAAATGAAGCATGTAAATCAACATTATTTTATTAAACTCTTGTGTAGACCATGGAGAGAGATGATTATGCTTAGGTTAGGATTAATGAGTGCCTGAAGGTGCCTGTCCTGTCTCTGTTGACTGAAGACACATGCTTAAATGCAGAATCTCGAATTAGATACCTTATATTTAGAAAAAGACAATTAATCCTTTATTCACCCTATGTAAAATGCCAGAAATAATAACATAGCATGCGGACCTGCAGGTGGTATAACATTTTTGAAGTGGTGAAAGTGAAGAAAAATTTTTCAAAAAAAATTTTTATTATGGATAACTTAGGTGTTTATTAGACAGTAGTGTGTAGATGTGCATTAAAAAATACTCACACATGACAGTGTCTTTGCTATGAACATCTTGAAGAAAAATCAAATATCCAAGCAATATGCTAAGTATTCTGTTTTACTTGAAGAATTTCCTTGCTCATGCTACCAGTTCTTTCAAGGGGTTTCAGCTCTTCCACTGTTTTGATTCATATATGGTTTTAAACCAAGTTATACTGTTTGATGATGAGTTGATCATAAGAAAACACAGACTGTTTTGGAGATGCCTGTTAATTTACATTCAACTGTTGAAGTTTTAGGGGTACCTGGAGACAGTCTAGTGCAACACCTACCTCAAACAGCCAGGTCAGGTTGCCTAGGACCATGGTCAGTTTGGTTTTGATTATCTAAGGACACATACTCCGCAACCCCTCTGGGCATCTTGGCCCAGTGTTTGAACACCCCCACAATAAGAAAGCTTTTTGATGTATGCAGATGCAGCTTCTTACATGATAATTTGGGCCTACTGCCTCTTGCCGCATCACTGGGCATCACTAAGGAGAGTCTGTCTCCCTCTTCATCATTGCCTCCTATCAGATGTTTAGATCAAAAGGATATGATCCCCCTAAGCATCCTCTTTCCAGGCTGAACAGCCACAGCTCTCTCAGCCTCCCCTCATGAGAGAAGTTTTCCATCCCTCAGTCACCTTCACAAACCATTGCTGGACTTGCTCTGTGTGTGTCCTGTACTGCTGGGCCCAGAACAGGATCACAGAACCACCAAAGGAGCTTAGTGTTTCCTACAAGATACATACAGCTGAACAATAACATAAAAATATTAAATGCAGATCAGATTTAGAAATATTATATGTTAGTCTTCTACGTGAAGGTATGGATATCTAGAGAAAAAAGTGACTTTTGCACCTAAAAGCTATTTTTGCATTGCAAAAAGAGTGTTCTCTATTAAACAGGGTGCCTCTTCCTCTATGTTAGTCTAATTCAAAATAGTTATATAAATAAACAAGTTGCTTTTTTAATGTATTTTCATTACTTAAGGAAAAAAAGTGAGGACAAAGTATTTTTGTTGAATAGTATTTATACATACACATGTACCAGGAAAGAAATAACATTGCATTGTGACCTTCAGAGTGATTTGGTTTCTGGCATAGTCTATCACCAGCAAGTCTACTGATTGTTTTTATGCATTATTCTTCAGGCTGTTAATTTCTGGTATGTCCTTGTGATGAATGATGAACACACGGAGAGACGCTATCTGCTTTACTTCCTTTTGAGTTGGGGGCTTCCAGCTTTTGTTGTTATCCTTCTTCTAATTATCCTGAGAGGAATCTACCATCACAGCACAGCACAGATTTATGGCCTTGTCTACGGTGATCTGTAAGTGCTTCCTTAGAAAAGCATGAACTAGGCATTGTGCTGTCTATTTTGGTTTGTACTTGATTTTCTTCCATGTAGAGAAGGGGGTACGTCCACAGACAAGTGAAGAAATGGACAGGGGACTCCTCCTTTGGTGGAGATGAGGTAAGTGTGTCACCCATATGCAATATAGCACTTTCTGTGCAGTTGGGCTTTGCTCCAGTTTCTCCTTCTGGTGGAGCTGGCTCAAGCATGTCTGCTTAGTGACTAAATTATTTATTTTTTTCTGAGAATGTGCAATTCCAGGCTAAAGGACAGGAATGGATCCTGCTGCAGAATGAGGAAAAGAGCATGGTTTTCTTCCATTTTAATTTCAACACCAAATCAAGCTTTAATTTCCTCATCTATTATGTTATTAAATATATTCTTCGCTAAAAAGTATTACTACACTATCATGTCAAATATTTTTCCTGAACTATTTCTCTTGTAATAATGAATATGTTATATTCCAAATTGTTCCAAATTTGAGAATTGCTGTATTGTTGACAATTATCATAGCCCTTTCAAAGCCATATATAAGCATAGAAAACTGTCTTAATTAAAACAGTATATTTTCATAGGACCAGATGCATTTAAGTGGAGACACATAGACAAAAATTTTTTGCTGGCAAAAAATTCCTTTGCTGGCAAACTTAATCTGTAATGATAGCTCTTCTAGGATATAAGGATAATATACTTATTTGTTTTGTATCACAATTACATGCTTCACGTGCAGAAAAGACTAAACACACTTCTTTTTAAAACAAATGAATTCTTTTTATGAAAACATCATGAGGTTGCTTTAAGGGTAGACCCACAGCAGGAGATTATTCATCTGTCTTTAATAAAAAAGGAAGATACAGTGTGCATCATTCCCTTATAAAAGAACAAAATTTGGTTGTGTTTTTTTGTCACACAAAGGGAATTCCTGTGAGAAATAGATACTTGAATTTCATACTGATGTTTAAGTATTTGCAGGTATACATCCTTACACACACAGACACACATGGCCTTATAAATATTTTTTGCATATACATATCTGTGTGTGAATCTTTGCTGTGCATGGTAAGCAGTGATACCTGATTTTGATGTGAATGAGTACATTGGGTACTACAAGTTCTGTGACTATGTTAGCTGAAGTTTAGTCCCAGATTCATAGACACCAGTTCAACTCAGAAATATAACTGAGGTCGACAAGAAGAGGCCATTGCTGATGTACATGTTATATCAGGGAGTGTTCCATAGGTGTATGCCATGCCATATACATCAATATTTCTTCACAGAACTTGTCTTTTTCTTTATGGTAAAATGCTTCTTTGTCCACAGAAAAACACAAGGAATCTGTGTAACATAATCAAGTTCTCTGTCTGCAGCAAAACTGTGGGTTGATGGTATCATTATGTAGTGAAACATAGTTTTCCAGTTCTTTTCTTTCGATGTCCATGTCTCATTCTTTGAAAAACAAGGAAGAACATTACATTCTGATAAAACTATTAAGTAGAGGAAAATTACTCAGTCCAACCCTTTGCCCAAATTAAGTATAAAACTTTTCCAGCATTCTATTACAGTGGGAAAATGCCTGAAATCATCCCAAGCTCAGTGAATGTGCAGTTTATTCCATCTCAATCAATGTGAACACTTTAAGAGATATCTGCAAGAATTTTCATAAATAGCATCAGTGCTAATTCCTGATTTGAAGAGCACTGTAAGACTTGTTCTTATTTATACAACAGGACTTTGAAAGACAGAATGTAGAAAAGGGGAGAGATTGAACTATAGCACTTGGTTTGTTTTCTCCAAACCAGAGTGCAGTAGTGGAAAAAGTGACAAGGAGATTTCCAAATCCAAACTCATTACATACTGACTTCAGAATCAGCCTCAGAAACAGTTTGAGAACAATAGTGTGCTGGTAAGAACTCCTCACATGTGGGAGCTGGAAGACTTGTTAAGGTAATAAAAGTAGTGAAGCCTGTTATCCTAACTCTCTCCTAAGCAATCACTCCTTCGGGCAGCCCATTTTTGCATTACTGTGGTGTCTGACCAACTGTTTTGTTCTTAAACCGTATGCCATTGGCACAATTAATAGCCAGCTGTATAGCTATGTTTAGAGAAGTTCATTTTATGCTTGCACTGAACAAAAAATGAGTTCAGCTGTGTTAGTTTTTATGCTTCAAAGGAAGTATTAGGATAGAGTTTCGCTACAGATATGACAAATTCTACAAAAATGCCTGTATTTTATACTGTGACTCCCATGTCACAGTATAAACCCATAGTATGCTGTTGATTACTTTAATAATTAGCAGTGTTTATATATGGTATGAACAGTTCTGGTTTTGGCATTATTTGTTTGGTTTTTGTTTGTTTTTAATACTGGTAAATTTGTCTATATGAATGCCACCAAGTGGCTTTTTNGTGTTAAGTGAAAGACATAACTGACACAGAAGGGCTCTTTCACTCCTCCCTTTGCTGATTCCCCCATTGCTCAGCTACAAAGGTTGAAGTCTCTTTGAATAAGACTAGAAAATATGCTGATTCTGGACAATTCTAGAGTACTACAGAGTTTTTTATAACATCTTAAGAATTCTGGGCTATCTCTTTGGTACAAGTCCAATGTGTGTAGCATAATTAACCTTTAGACTCGTGTTTGTGAACAAAAGCTGATGCTTGTCATTAAATAATTCTGGTTTCTGATGTCAGAAACAGATGAGTAAGGGTAAAGCTTGCAAATGGATGTGGTTCACCAAGCATCAAAATTTTCAGGGCAACATGAGAAATTAGCTACTTTACCATAAAAGATTTCTATTTTATCTCTTTTACTTGCATATTTGTTCTCTAAGTGTTAAAGAGTGACAAGTGACCAGGATGATACTGGAGAGAGCTAGATTTTATGTATTAATTCAGATTTCTCTTTCTCCTCACCTCTCCATTGCATTATACATCTCTTCATTAGTATCTACAGTTTGAATTTGCCTCATGTTTTTCATATATTAGGTGAACTGTGTCTTTGTACTTTAAGAGATCTGTTAGAAAAAACACCACTCTGTTTAACTGTTTTGCTAAGATAAAACTTTTCAGAACCTTAACTTAAGAAGGATTTTCAGAAATGAGGTCTAGCTGTATATACCAAGAATGCAGCAAATGCTGAGCTCTCTAGAGTTTGGGAACCACAGTAAGCTTTTAATTTTGATTTTAAGGTGAATTTTGTCTTGCTGTAAACTCATCTATTCATAACTTTTTCTTTATTTATTGAAAAAAATTCTTCTGAAAGGTGAGCTTGATCTTTTAACTACTTGGGTATTTTAAATCTCTTACCTACAATAACATGTTTTCATAAGCTCAGGAACTAATCTTGTTGCTGCTTTAAGCTTTGAGTCTGACTAGACTTCCTGAAATTAAATTCACATAAGAAGGCCAAAGGACTTTATTAGAGTATAAGCTAAAACAGTAACCTTTGAAGATGAGAAAATTAGAAATTATTACACTTGACAGAATAAAAATTTAAAAGTTTATAAGCAAATATCTCCCTGCCCACTGTATCTTTGCAAATGCTGTATTTCAAGCATGATTTTTGTCATGCTGTATCCTACCTTTTTTTTTTAATTGTGGCCAACTCTATAATTTCGCCTAGTTCCCAAAAAGTAGGGATTTTTTTGTTCATGTTCTCTTGGGGATCAGTGTTGGCCCAAGCCTGTTTAATTATCTTTATTGATGATCTGGATGAGAGGTGAGTCTACTGTTAGCAAATTTGTGAATGACACCAAGTTGCACAGGAGTGTTGATCTGCTGGAGGGCAGGAGAGCTCTGCAGAGGGACCTGGACAGGCGGGGTTGATGGGCTGACACCGATGGCATGAGGTGCAACAAGGCCAAGTGCTGAGTCCTGCACTTTGGCCACAACAACCCCATGCAGAGCTACAGGCTGAGGACAGAGTGGCTGGACACTGGCTCAGCAAAAAAGTGCCTGGGGGTGCTGGTTGTCAGCATCTGAACATGAGTGAGCTGTGCCCAGGTGGCCCAGAAGGCCAGTAACATCCGGGCTTGGGTCAGCAATCATGTGGCCAGCAGGGCCAGGGCAGTGACTGTCCCCCTGTACTGGGCACTGGTGAGGCCACACTTCGAGTTCTGGGTTCAGTTTTGGACCCCCTCAATTTAGGAAGGACATTGAGGTGCTTGAGTGTGTCCAAAGAAGGGCAGCAAAGCTGGGGAAGGGTCTGGAGCACAAGCCCTATGAGGAGAGGCTGAGCCTGGAGAAAAGGAGTCTCAGTGGAGGCCTTATCTCTCTCCACAACTCTCTGAAATGAGATTGTAGCCAGGGGGGAGTCAGCCTCTGCCCAGACAGCCAGTGACAGGATAAGAGGACTAGCCTCGAGCTGCACCAGGGGAGGTTCTTCACAGAAAGAGTGACTAGATATTGGAATGGGCTGTCCAGGGGGGTAGTGAAGTCACCTGGAGGCGTTTAAGGAAAGGCTGGGTGTGGCACTTAGTGCCATAGTCTAATTGAAATGGTGCTTGGTCATAGGTTGGACTCAATGATCTCAGAGTTCTTTTCCAACCTAATTAATTCCGTGATTCTGTCTGAGGCTTGGCTGTCTTTTACTTGCTCTTTTCCCTCTGTTAATCTCTCCAGTTTCTAGAAGTGCTCCTCTTTTAGCAGGATACTGTATTTGCCCAAGGGAGGAATGATCTCCTTTGTCAGGAGAATCCCTGTTAAACATTAATTTTCCTCTTAAGAATCCCATGTGGCAAACAGAGTATAGAAGAAGGTGTATGCCATTACAATACTTGAAATTTTTACAAATATCCTGGCATTTGGATTCAGATTAATATTTTCTCATAGCACGAAAAGGGTTAAGCTAAATGTTCTCAGATATCTTCTTTGTACCATTGTCATGAAATATCTATGAAAAATAATGAAAAAGGTTTTCCAGTGGCATTCCTTTCTAAAAAAACCAAAATACTTTTATGTCCTCTACAGTAAAGCTCAAAGCAGTTTTTTTTGCAGGAAAATCACTGGATCTGTGACTGTGGAGCCACATTTGTGGGACAGGGAAACGAAGCTAAAGAAAGCTGGAAACTATGACCTTTCTGCTGTGATTAAGTTACAGCTCTTCTTGTTGCTCACACTGCAGTTTCTCTGAATCTTACACATGGGGATGGCTCAAGGAACTGATGAGCCTGTCATGGTTTTAAACTTAGCTGGACATGAAACGCCATGCTTCGCCTCCTTCTCTCTTCCTCCTCCATCCCAGTTGAATGGGGAGGAGAATCAAGGTGAAACTTGTATATTGCGATTAGAAATGCTTACTAATTGAAAATAAAATAAAATAATAATTGAAAATAATCATAATCTTAATAATTAGATCATAACAATGATAATTTTTTTTTCAAAGGGATGCACAATGCAGTTTTTCACCACCTGGTTGATGACAAACATCCCTTCCTGAACCCAGATTGACTGCACTTACATGCATTTTATGTACTGGCCATGAGGTTCTGTGGTGTGGAAATACCCCTTTGGTCAGTTCAGATCACCTCTCCCAAATATATTCCCTTCCAGTCTGGAAGGGAAACCATGTCAACTTCTCACTGACAGAACACTAGACAAGGAAGAAAAAGTCCTTGACTTAGGGTAAATATGAGTAACAAAACCCCAAAACATTAATGTCTTATCAACACTATTCTCATTCCAGTCCAAAACACAGCAGTTGCACCATCTACTGAAAAGAAATTAACTGAAACCAGGGCAGAACCATTGTTAACATTATTGGGATAAGAAACTCCATAGATAAACGTGTTTTGGTACCAGGTAATGAGTCACGAGCAGTTTGTGCCATGCTTTCTCTGTAACCGAAGGTATGTAAGTCTGGTGCACTGACCCTTAACCCAGTCAGAAAAATATATTGGGTGCTGCTTTGGGTCTCACCCAGTTGTGTGACTGTCTCAGCTTTGGCACACATCCCAGGAACAGATCCCTGGCTTACTAGCTGTTCCCTAAAATGGAGATCTGCTTTCTTTAAACCAAGGACCAGTAACAAGAATATTTTAGCTTGAGTGAGCTAATTTCTGTCCAAGTATTTGGATTAAGTCTCTTGTCTCCTTTTCCATATTACTTCAAAAGTACTGAATTCAGCTGTGAATGTTTGAGTCACCAGACTTTTACAGGCAGGAATAGGTAAGAAAATAGCTAAAAATTGCCACAAAAAGCATTCAGGGATTTTAACTGAACTCGAAGACATACTGAGAGGAAGAGGTTTGTATGACGAATCTACAAGGAATTCCCATCTTCTAATGCCTGGTTTTATATTCTGCATGGACTTGGAAGTGTCTCCCTTCATGGTCCTCTCTCTCCAGCTTCTTTTTCCTATTATCCTAGTTTTTCCACCTCCTTTCTCCTCAGTTCACTGGCACATCATCTAGGATTTCAAAGCTATTGCAAACTGCTGTTGCTGGACTTCAGCACAGAATGATGCTTGATTATCTTTATGCAAAGCCAAGGGCTGCATGAACCACTCAGCTGAAGTTTTGGGGAAAAAAACACACCGTTTTCACTGCTGATTTCTCATCATTTGCTGCCTTGTCCTTTTCTGCCATTAAACCATTCTGAGCTCTGTGCTACTGTAGGATAAATGTTTCTGCCGAACCAGAGCCACTTCAGTTATGTTGACAGAGCTCCACACTACAGGCATTCTTATACAAATATATATTTCACACATATACATACACATACATATACCCACATACACACATATTTATATAGGGAAAAACCTAAACAATAAGTTAATAAAGTACAAAGTTTGACCTTTTTGTATCCTATACTTGTGCTTTATTTTCTAAACTTTTCCTGTGTTTCCAAAGAAGCTGCCTAATGTACTATCAACTTCTAAGGATTATTTAAAAATACCTCACTTCTAAATGAGATGGCTTTAATTACCTTTTACTTATCCCTTATTACCAGTATAAGTTTTCAGTGGGGGAAAATTGTTGGGGACAGTAGCAGGAGGTTGAATGTCTTTCATATCTTGGTAAATATTTCTTGTTAATGTTAAGCAAATGTTAGCACATCGGAATCAGGCATAATCACTGACTGTGGTTTTAAAGAACTACAATAAAGAAAGATAAATTCTGTCTGCTTTGACTGATGGAATTTTGAAACATGAGTAGAGAAAAATATTTGTTACTGTAAAATTTCCAGTCATTATGGGATGGTTAATTTCTGACAAGTCATGGTTTCATGGTAAAGGGTTAAAAAAATAGGTTGCTGTGGGTGAAAGTTGTGCCCACTAATGCCTGTGAGGCCTGATCCTTCAAACAGGTTCATATGGAGGGATTTTTGTGCCCAAGAAAAAGTCCAGGAACTTTTCTGAAGCCCCTGTAGTATTATGACAGGAGTATCAAAAAATATCTGCACGACGAAGGCTTGGGTCTCTGTCACTGACAGCTTTCAAAAGCTTTGTATTTCCTTGCAGGTTGTACAAGTAACTAGCAATTTCATCCCTCCTAGTTTGTCATCTTTAATCAGTAAAATACAGCCTGCTGCTACTAAAACAAATTGTTCTCAATTTTTCTTTTCCACCTGATATGCCAGAATAATTTGAGAAATGCTAAGATAAGCGAAAGTGAGATCAGTACCAGCCCCTAACTCCCACTCCCCAGTTAATACCGACACACTGAGTCCATATGTAAACCTTTTTGTATTTGATCTTTCTAAAAGAGAGGTGGAAAAAAATAGTAGGATTTTTGTTTGGTTGTGTGGGGTTTTTTGTTGGTTTGGTTTTTGTTTTGGTTTGGTTGTTTTTGTCTTTTTAATTTTACCACAGGGCTGTTCTGCTGCCACTCGATTTTGTGCTCAGATTTTAGTTCCATGAAGTAGGCTTTAGTGTATTTAGTTCAATGTACTAAATTACACTAATTATGTAAAGTTGTACTTGGGGAGGCAAACTCTTGTCTGCCCAATGTAAAAGCCCCAGTAAATAAGGGTGTACCTCAGTGACCTGTACTAAGGTACATATGAGTAACAGGAATGCAGCTTTAGCACACTGATTTGTTTTATTAGTATTGCATTTAATTGTCGGTACTGCTTAGAGAAAAACAGTACAACTGAAAAAACATATTTTGCAGATTTATTCTTTTTGCCAAGGGGCAGGACTGTGAACATGAGCTTCATTTATGTTTGACAGTTTGCAAATGGAAGTGTCTTCTTTTTCAGCTAGATTTGTATTAAATCCTTGGTTTAGAGACTGCATAGGAAAAGTAAGATAAGAGTGTCTGCCTTAAAAGATAATACTAGGGAAACATTTTTTTTGCATTTGAGAAACAAGTAACAAGTATTAAATAGTAGAAAACAAAAAAAATTAGCCACAACAATAGACTGTAGCTTCAAAGCCATTGATAATGACAAACTCATGAGGAGGAAGCCTTAGATTTAAATAGAAGCAAGATAATTAACTGAAATCAGACACATAACTCCTTAAGTCATTTTAAAATTGCAGTGCTAGCAAGAACCTTTCTCTAGGAGATTTCGAGCAAATTTCTGTCAGCTTAGTTTCCTGGTCAAGCACTGAATGTTGCAAGTCTTATGGGACTTCTGGAATGAGCTGCCTGGAAACTCCAGAGCTTCCAGTGCCTTACAAGTCTCAACTGTACTAATGCAGTGCTTATGCTGGTCCTTGCTGCTTCTTCTTTGGTAACTGTTTTTCCTTAGTATTAACTTTCACAGTAGGAAGAAAAAAAAGAAAGACAAAGACAATAACGAAGGCAAAAAAAAGGTGAAGAAACCAGGTATAAAATTGTCCAGAGAAATTTCCAGAGGATCATATAATGAGAAGACTGAAGCACAATAATCTGTGTTCTAAAACAACAGCAGATGACCTTTTGGGCTCTCATTATAGAAAAGCATTGTTTAGGCATTTTCATTTTCCCCTTTTTCCATCTGTTTAGCTCTACAATAACAGCAGCAGGAGAGAGCAACAAGGAAATTGTTTTTTTTCTTTATTATGCAATAGGTTTGGTTTATTGACAAGATTGTTGTTGCACACACTGACTCAGACTGAATCTTCTGAAGATTCTGTTCTTTGCTGTTCCCAAACAACATCTTGGCATTTCTTCACCCTTTGTTCAGGGAGGACTGGATTTTCCCCAGTTTTCTATCATTGGTATTTACTCTGTGGGTACCTCCGTTAATGAGTATGGTGCTACTCATAATAAATTTTGACATGTCAGTAAAGATGATAGGATCAAATGTCTAGCAGTAATTCTCATGGATATAGATTTGGCTTTCAAAAAATTGTTGGGACAGTCTCTCCAAATGTAAATAAGTGTGNTTTCTTAACCAAAACAGTCTAACTGTATTTTCATTACTTTTTTTCCCTCCTTCTCCTCTTTCCCTCATTTTTTTTTTCCTTTCTTTTGCTGCATAGACAAAAGAAATGAAAAGGAAACTAAATAATGCCAAAGGGTTGATGCCACATTTTCATTGTATAAAATCTGGGAGAACCATTACTAAAAACTTTGCCATTCATTTAAAACTTACATGCTAAATATAAGGAAAAAAATTACTTTCTTAATGTGGAACTATATATGAAATAAAGCTTATGGACCTATCTCTGAGTTAATCTGCAAGACACATAAACTAATTTTAATTCATCAAACGCAAATGTAGTTTTCATTTTTCTTCATACCAAACAACCTCCAAATAACTGTATGGGCAGTAAGAGATTTCTTGGGTTGATCATTTTCCCCATCAAACTGGTGAGGAGACTGCGGCCAAGTGCAGCACTGAATCAAAACAATCAGTCTAACTGCATTCAGCTTGAGGCAGTAGTATTTGATTACAGACATTTCAAAATGTACTTGTACAAGGGTGTGACTTGTTTCACAGCTGCACGGGATTCTTTGGGGCAGCTGTTATGAGTCCTCTGAGATTTGCTTAACTTGACCCATAAGCAGATGGTGTTCAGTGTTCCAGAGAAAATCCCCATTTCCTTTTGAGGAAAAGTGATTAAACAAAAGCAAGAGTAACATGGTGTTGGAATTCTTTAGATGGAGCTACAGGGAAAGCACTCACATTTTCATTTTCTATTTCAAAATAATTCCTTAGGTATATACAATCTTTCTCAATCGTTTTGCTGTAATTGTAGGCTGGGTTTTTTTTTCCTCTGATTTGAGTTTTTACACACACTCGCTCTTAGGTAAATAGGGCAAGTTGAACCAGAATTTTTCACCATTTTCACACCAAAATTTGTATGGTTCTTACCATGGAGGAAGATGGGTAACATGGGAAACAGCTGGTAGAACATCATGGCTATGTGTTTATGAAAAGCTGGCACATCATACAGAGAGTAAGATTTTTTGTGAAGGTACACAGAAGCTGGAGAGGTATTCTGGGGCAGAGGCTGTGTTTGCACAGGGGGTGTTTCACATCTCTGCATAAACAGCTGCAAGAAGCAGCTTCGCTCCAAGTCTGTTCCTGCAGCACAGCAATGTGGCTGACAAAGCACAGTCTTGGAAAACCCCGTTAACAAAGAGCTGATGGCACCAGGAGTACCCAAACTGCAACAAGTGAGGTGCAGTCTCTGCACTCTGCAGGCTCACAAATTTCGGTGTTTGAGGCTGGTTATGGGAAAGCAAACAGTACTTCCTCTAGAGCAGGAACACCACAAGTTTCCGCCCTGCGCTGTGTCCTGAACACACTGTACTGAGAGATGTGTCTGTTTGTAAAGCAGGGGGGGAAAAAGGCACCATGAAACCCTAAACATACCTAACTCTACACATTGCAAAAACCTCTCATAACATCCACAGACAGAGGTTCTGTGGGTGCCTTGTTCGATGGTAAGAATTGAGACAAGGTGTTAAAAAAACCTTGCTAATATCAGGAAGGGGTGCCTGTAGTTCACTTATCAGCAAGAACATTTATTTATATTTAGTGTTCTTTGCTTATCAGTAACAGCACCAACATGAGCTTATGGTAGAAGTTCAGTGAACACTGTATTGTTTAGGTTAAAAAAACCCCAAAACTCTGAGAAATCTTTTAAAATGCTGGCACATTTTGTTCAATTTCTAATTTCTTTTATCTGATATTTTCTTAGCTTTCCTAAATATATTGTCTGGCTGGTAGAAAACCACTTATTTTTAGCAAATTCACTGTGTAAATTACAAAAAATGGTTTTTTTTCAGGATTAGAAGCAACTAGACGTTTAAATAGCTTCAGATACATATAATGCAGAGAGAAGTGTAATATTTGCAACTGTTCTGTCACCTTAAATTTCAGAGTTGCTTTACACACAGTAGATCATTCCTGGGAACTGGAATCCACTAATATTAGAAAACTTTTTTTTATCATAAAATGTAGCTCTACCACAGTACCAAGTTTTTTGGTTTTGTGGGTTTTTTTTGTTTGTTTGGTTTTTGTTTGGTTGGTTTTTGTTTGTTTGTTTTTACTTCTGTAATCATCATGCGCCTCCTAATCCCACTGCAGTCAGGTTTTAGAATCCAATTCCTTGTATTTTGGACCCTTGTGTTCTCACAGCTGCCTACAATTTTATGGAAAAGAGATCAGGAAATAATTTCTCAGAAGAGCAGGTACATATATAAATAGCATTTAAAAAAATCTTAAATTGTCTCATTAGAAATTTCCAGTGTGTAACAAATGCATTTCTAAGATTTTTTCTAATTAATCTAGGATTTGAACTGGTTTATAATACTGTACTGCAACTTGAATTAGGAAAATCAGACTTCAGTTTAAAATTTGATGCAGTCCATATAATGTGACAAACATGGGTTAAGCATGCTGTTTGTTTGCAAATAATTTTTTTTAGAAGAAGGACATGTCAGAGATTTTTCAAAAGAAGTAAGAGAGCCTGTGGCAACCATATCCATATTGCCAAGGCAATGTCAGTAAGATGTCAGCTGTGTCATACCTTTTTGAAAGCTCTCACATCACTGTTTGATTCAGTCATAAACCAGTGCTGCTTTCACCTCCCTATCAGACCATTTTTTTGAGTTACCTCATGCAAATATAAATCAGATAGCTCCCTCCTGTTATTATTAGCTACTGTCTTACTGCTGAGTATGCAAAAACAAAATCTATTTCCCAAGAGGAAGTTCTTGCTAAAAGAAACCCTTGCATATTGGAAAGTAATCAAAATATAAGCCCAGACCACATTTCAGTCAGCCTCCATTGCTTGGACAAGTTCTCTAGCTTGCCAAGTGTAATTTAGAGTATTGTGATCCAGCTGTAATTTTTGTAAAATCATTCTTCCTTGCTCAGTCGTGTAAAAACGTCATCACAGTTGGAGGTTCTAGCTCAGTGTACTCCTGCTGAAGCACTGAGTCATGAAAGAGGCCATATTGTGTCTTCCTGTGTCACAATACCACTGTGCTTGCCTTACAGGGTTCAATTTACTCAAAATGTCACTTTTTCTTCTAAAACTTGTCAAGGTTATTCATAATACAATAACTTAGGTTGTTAAGAATAATGAGATGTGAGAAATGCAGAATGCATCTGACCATTAATGTTCAGCTTCAGCACAGCTGCTATATGGCCTTTTAGTCATATATTGCTCAAGGTATCCATAGCCTTCCTTTTAATGCGTGTAATTATGTAACTGCAGTACATTATATTATTGTTACTTTTTTTAATGTGGTAGCTGGAGTTTTGTGGCTGGGCCACAAAGAAAGATCTAAGAAAGATCTTTCTAAGATCCTAAGAAAGATCTTAGGAGGGGTCATGAC
Organism: Phainopepla nitens; assembly: GCA_013400175.1. Classification (NCBI taxonomy): domain Eukaryota; kingdom Metazoa; phylum Chordata; class Aves; order Passeriformes; family Bombycillidae; genus Phainopepla; species Phainopepla nitens. Next base: position 16,290 of record VXBQ01007768.1, read on the forward strand.
CAGGACAGCTGACCCAAGCTGACCCAAGGGAGATTCCGTAATATATCCTGTCTGCTCAGATATAATACCTAAGAGAAAGGAGGAGGAAGGGAACATATTTGTTATGATGTTTGTCTTACGGAGCAAATGCTGTGCATGATCAAGTCCTGCTTCTTGGGAAGTGACTGGACATCATCTGCTGATGGGAAGTAGACCACAAGTCTTTTCCTTTTTCTTCCACATGCAACCTTGTAATTTCCTTTATTAATCTGTATTTATCTGACCCAGGAATTTTTTTTCATCTTATTTACTGTCCCACCCTTCCTCCCTGTCTTGCTGAGGCGGGGAGGGACAGAGCACCTGGCATCCTGCCAAAGGGAATCCTCCAGAAAGCTCTGAGGCCTGGAGTAGGGTTTGAGTAGTGTTGACAGGCTGTAGAGGATAGGAGTCAAATCTTACCTAGAATCATCCATAATGACCTCTTACAACCTCTGCCTTGGCATTGTTTTAAAGGTACCCAATTGGAGTAGACTTGGGAATTTTGGATGGAAACAGGATCCATGCTTGATCATAGATCTGTTCTAGTGGGTGTGCCCCACCAAGTCAGATTGTTATTTTTCCTTCTCACTTCCCTGAGTAGACACATTGTGCCAACATTGGACCAACATTTGGTAGGAAAATGTTGTTTTAAACTATACTTTTATGCAAATGTATCCATCGAAACAGAGAGACCTGAATGTCTAAGTACTTTCCTGGTAGCTGTAATCCTTTTATTATTCTTTTCGACCTTACACTAACATTCTCAAAGGTCTTCTAAAAATTATTTTATGTCGTAAGTTTTCTTTCTATGATGCAAATTGCAAATTTTAATCTCTTTAGCCTATGGTTAATATATAATATGTATAAATAACAGAATGATTACTCAATGCTACCATTTGCATGATGTTATTACTCAGAGCACATCTGAAAAAAAAGGTTGCTTTCTGAAGGTTTAGGGGGGAAAAAAGGCACTGCTTTGGCTACTGTATTGGAATACAATTTGCCCTTTTCAAAAGAAACTACAAAAAGAAAATCTTTGCTGATGGATTGTTTTAGAATTCTTGTGTTTGTGTCTTATGCCAGTCTTTAGGGAGAGATCACCCAACCAATAGCAAGGATGCAAGACATATCAGCAGTGAAAATAAAGTTTTTGGTAAATGCTATTTTGAGTACTAGTTAAAGTAAACATTGCATCGTTAGACTGGAGCTGTAGATGTGGTTTTCATCCTTGGACATTGGAAGGATTACTCTTCTATTGTGTAGTTTGGATTGTGCAATGTTTTAGTTGATAATGACTATAAATAGCAAAAAGGATGTTAAAAATATCATACTAGACAAGTTCTCTGTGTATATGCAGGTGCACAGCTTGTCATTCCTATTCCTATGCATAGCTTGCAATTATTGGTAATGAAGAGAAGGAAAGGGAAGGGTAAAGGGAGGAAGGAAGTGGAGAAAGGAAAGGAGATAAGAAAAGGAGTAAAACTGAGAAAATATCTACAGTGGAAAAGAAGAAAGCCCAGCTGATCTTCATTCTAGGCTTAACTCTCTATTGCTAGGAAATGTTTAATAAGTATTCACCAGAAAAGAAAGCTTAGAACTGAACCTCAGAGGTTTCATTGGAAAAAATGATTCAAGTAAAGAAATAAGAGCTGTCTAATGTCTTTCATTGTAAGGCATGTACATTTTTCTATGGGTTTTTTTTCACCAAGCACTAGTTCCTGGGCTTGAAAGTACATTTCTAATTTTTGCTTGGTTGCTCTTCTAAGTTGCCAATCCTGATCATTTTCAGTCTGCTAAAGACAGCTAATCCCTCCTGTGACTACTGTGATAGCCATCTGCCAATACTGATATAGTTTAAGCTCCTCAGCTTGTGTTTTACAGCAAGCAAAATATATTACAACATGGAGTATTCTAATTTTGCTTTTTGCTTACTTGTAGATTGCCAGTTCCTTGCCTACTTGCAGTTTTCCAGTAATTGTATCTTCCCATTAGTAAAAACCCCACAAACCAAACAAACCAAAACATATCAGAAGTACTTTTTCCCATGTGTCGAGAGTAGAACAAATGTATAAAACCTCTTGTGGCCTTCATAGTAAACTTTTTTCATTCAATTTGTGTTTTTGAAATTTGCCAAAATCAGACTGTCCTGGCTTTGAGTAGTGCAGACATAATTTTCTTCATAGTAGCTGGTTAACAGCACTGTGCATTTTGTATTCAGGATGGAAAAAATATTAACTGTTGTTAACACCCTGATGATTTGGCTGTTGCCACATAGTACTCACCCAGAGTCCAGGACTTTTCAGTGTTTTGCTCAATGCCAGTGAGGAACTGCACAAACAGCTGGGAGAGAGCATTGCCAGGGCAGGTGCAATTAACTGGCCGAAAGGATATTCCACACTATAGAACGTCATATCCAGGATATAAACAGGGAAAGTCACCTGGAGGGGGACAATTAGTGGTTCAGGAATGGGCTGGGCATCGGTCAATGATGATGTGCAGTTGTATAGTGTATCGCTTGTTTCTTCCATGTTCGGTTACTACCTCTCATTCTTCTTACTATTATTGTTAATATTGCCGTTATTATCTTCATCTTTATTAACATCATCATCATCATTGCCATTGTCATCATATCCAGTATTACTATACTATTTTATTTCCATTATTAAATAGCTCTTAACCCACAAAGTTTACATTTCCTTTCCAATTCTCTCCACTGAGAGGTCAGGTGAGGGGAGTGAGCAACTGGTCCTTACATGCTCTCTAGGATTAAACCACAACACAGGCTCAGCATACCCCTGTGAGGTATTTTTAAGACTGATTAGAGCAGAACGTTTACCTCATGTGTATTGCAGAATAGACAGTTCTTTGTAAGTCCAACTATGACCTTTACTTCTTTGGAACAGGGTAAAATTACAACTCCTGTCAATGTGGTCTGTAGTAATTTCCAGATTCTATTTTGCAGAAATAAAACTAGCTAGTGAGTGCCCTAGATATACAGTGTGTTTTGCATTACTTTCCTTGTATTGCCTTCTGCTTTGTAATTTAAATGTGTGTAAGAGGTCTCATATCCATTTATAAAGCAAAACTGTAAACTCATGAAGTAATGAAGTCAAATTTGCCTGATGTAGTCTGCTGTCCAAAAAAAATCTTGATCATGAGCAGAATGGTTTAGCATGTCTCCTACTTTTTTTTATTTTCTGACTTTATTGAAATATTAGTATATATCTAGTAATCTTAAATTCTCCACTGTATTCCAAGATGTTCCAAGTTCTCAGGTTTTCAGAATTCTTAGATAAAATGTTTTAAGAAATAATTACTTTAAAGTGCCCTTCAAATATTTTTCAATATCTGGCTTGGTTGTTAATGTACTGGAATATATTATTTTTATTATCTCATATAATACAAGCTTGCAATAAAGGAGTTTCCATTCAAGTCTATGACAACACTAAGCTGGGGAAAAAAGTGCATTAAAACCCAGTTAAAATTCATAATGTTATTGACATCTGAGATCTCTTCTGAAGAAATAGTACAGTATTTAGTGAGAACGTGTGGAAAGAATTGTGTCTTGCCAAGAATAATTATCTTTGCAGAAAGAGGAATAACTGGCTCTTTACCAGTTCTCCATGGAAAGGTCTCATGTGTATTGTGGATGGTAAACTGAGAATGAGTCAACAATTTTGTGCCATGGAAATAAAGTCAGACATGATTTGGACCTATATGTTAAGCAATTTAATCTTAAGAATACATAAAGTCCTTCTGCTCTAGCCATGTGCTGAGAAGAAATGCTAACAAACATGTTATAGTCCATAACTTAATAAATACATCAGTTAAGTGGTGTGATCTAGGATACCAGCAAAAGTCTTAATTATAAAATATTTCCAGAAAGACTGAAAGATCTAGGGCTGTTCATTTAAAAGAATACCATACAGGATAATAGTAGAAATTTACAAATATATGAAGAAATGTTGCAGCTAATGAGGAAGAGATGAGTTTCCCACAGCCATGTTGGCTCGGATAAGATATAACCTCTGTATACTGCACACATAAAGAGCTGAGATTAACATTGGGTAATAGACTCTCTGAGTAAGTGCTCTGAAGCACTGAAACAGCTTGTTGGAGAGGATTTTGATTCTTTATCACAAGACAGATATTAGGCACTAGTGATGTAGAGTATAATACGGAGAGAAGTTTTTTATAGAGGGCAAAGCTTTCTAGTTCTCAGCCATAGTAGAATTTCCTTTAATAAAAAGCTCACAAGAATACCATGTCATTTCTGATGGCATTTCAAACAGTTTTTCAAATTCTCACTTGTTTTAAATTTCTCCGTGGCTATATCACAGGCCAATGCTTGCTGCAATGAAAGATAACAAGGTGGCATTGTTGCACATGTAGTTCCTATTTGTGTAGTAAAGCTCATAAAACCCTCCAAATAAATGCTAGATCACCTTCCATCCTCCAAGGTAGACATAAAGCATATCAAATTGGGCCAACATCTTTAATTCAGTTTTACTCAGTGTGAAAAAGTGTGAAGTCTGTTTCCAGTTGTTGCGTGAACTGTTGCTAATATATATAGAAGACCGTGTGAAGTTGATTGAAGACCACAAGTCTAAACCCGTGTTCCTCTGGCAGTGTGAATTTTTTTATAATGTAGAAATCTCTAGAACCTTGGCTACTGTAGAAACAGAAATTTCTCTAATGTGGCTTGAATTGCCTCAAGAACTAATGACTACCATCTCAAGTGTTACTCATGACTAGCTTAGCATGCCCTTTCCATGTGGTTTTCTCCACATCACTTCATAGAGGCATAAGCTTTCCTCTTGAAAAAAGAAACCTAACCAAAAAACTTCAAAAAACCAAAAAACCAGAAAAAACCCAAACAAACAAAAAACCTCCAAACAAAACACCCCTCCCAAAAAAAAGCCAACCAGAAAACCCACAACCACATACAACAAAAAAGTCCACATTTCTTTCCCTGTCAGGGGAGTGGAAAAATAAAAGAGAGAATTAGAATAGTTATTAGGAGGAAAATATCTCATGTGAGGATGTTAAGGACCTGGAACAGATTGCCCAGAGAAGTTATGGATGCTCCATCCCTGAAAATCTTCAAGACCAGATTGGATGGGACTTGGAGCAACCAACTCTAATGGAAGGTGTCCCTGGCCGTGGTAGAGCAGTTGGAACAAGATGAACTTTAAGATCCCTTCTAATGCAAACCATTCTAGGATTCCATGAATTTATTGTTATATTGTTGTTTAATGTATGTATGGGAAAGGGTAACTGTTCCAACATAAAAGAGAGTGGAACTCCATAATCTGATCAGATTGATTCATCAGGGTGAATAGGCTTTGACACTGCAAGAGCCAATGTGTTTATTTCCTTGGAGGGTTTGTCCACCACTGACTTGTTCTCAACTAGTTGTTAAACCCATTGTTTTCCTGAGTGCCATTTTAAAGTAAATTAATATTATTCTCATTTTGCTGTAAAAAGCTTTGCTGTAAAGCTCGATGTCTCAGAACACCAGATATTTGATAGATAAGGGCCCTTGAAATTTTTTGTCAAATTCAGCCTCTTATAGTTTCAAGATACAGTCAAACGAGATTGTCCTTGGAATTCAAGACAATGCAGTAATGGAATAAAACTGTTTTGAACACATTGAAAAATTATAAAATTTTACCATTTTACATATTTTTGCTCAGAAGGGAAAAAAAATGTCAGTCCTTCCATTTTTTAAGAATTGTTATTTCCTTAGCAATGTTGCTTATTATTTATTTTTGTATTTCTTTTTAAATATTAATTATGTAATTTTGCTAATAGTAGTTCCAGTATGCATCTTGTCAGTGGTTTCTGGTGTTTTCTTTAAGTGTCTGGAAAAACAATAACAAACAAGCAAACAACCAAAACCAAAAACAAACAAAAAACCCAACCAAAACACAAGCAAAACACAAACCACAGCCTTCCATATCATATGTAGCTGAAATACCCCTCCAGATTTTATGAAGTGTGATGTTTTAAGAGATCACAGAAGTCTTTACAAAAATAATTGAAGTGTCAGATAACATGCTTCACCCTCTTGAGAAGAATCTCCTTTAATAGATTTAAGGGGGAAAAATGGAAAAATCAAGGTAAAGCACTGATTCTGGCTGGCCAATAAGTGAGATATTTTTTATCAATGTATAGATTTAAATGTATATGATTTTCTGAATTTATCTCTTAATTTCCCCTAATCTTTCCATGTTTGTTGTATTTGAAAGTAGCAATTAAAATGAAATAAACATCTGCAGTAGTCATCAATGAGAAAAAAATTTTATATATTAAAGCTATTTCTCATCATTCTAGGCCTGAAAAAAACAACATGTAAATTAAATGTCTTATTGATTCATATTGAAGGAAAAATAGCTGATTAGTTTTAATGTTATGTTTTTTCCAGTTGTAAAATGATTAACAAATCATTACATACCAGTATGGAATTAGACCTTGGAGGAGAAGCAAACTAAAGATAATTTTTTATAAATTTATTTTTAGTCTCTTTCATGGAACAGACCATTCACAGATACAGACATACACAGGGCTTTTGAAAATGTGCTTTATGTTCTGTTCTGTTACGTTAGAAGCATTTGAGATGGAAATAAAGTACTGTTTAAAGTGACACCATGCATGAAATAGCAGACGGGGAGGATACAACGTGAAGTCTTGAAGATAATGAAATTGAATGAGTTTAGATAGGAGTAGTACAAGAGAAACAACCAACAAGAATATCTTACTGTCAAAGTATTATGATCTGATTGTAAAAGATGCTTCTGCCCAAATTAAGGTGTAAATGACACCATATGCTGAAGTCAGTAGTACAGATTTAATTCAACAGTAAATGTGAGGTAGAGAGATAGAAAAAAAAAAGAATGTGAGGGGATGGGGATAGGGAGGAAAGAAATAGAGTCAGTAATGAAGCAGAAGATAAAAACATATGATATTCACCACATGGATTCCTGAAGCATCCTACTGGTCTTTCTACACCCTGGTCTTCAGTGGTGGGGGTCTCCCTGTTGCTCACCTGGAGGTACCACTTTTATGCAGTTCAAGTCCAGGGTGTCCATGGGGCGTAGATGTTGTTTCCACAACTTTGCCTGACATGTGCATCCTTTCTCATAGTTTTCACTGTGTGTGTTTTTTGTTAAGATCACTCTTTTGTACCCCCAGTCTGTACATTGGACTTTTGTCTGGTGTACTAATTCCAGATCTTCAACTTCATTAGACCCGGAGTTAATGTCTTCCTGGTTTGCCATCTCAAATTCCTTTGTGGAATTTATCTCTGTACTTATCTCAAATTCCATTGTGGTGGCTTATCTTATGAGGACAGTGTCTTGAGATAGGTGACTGCATTCTTTAGCCCTTACACCACCCCATGGCTCAAACACTGCCTTCCAGAGATTTTTCCTCAGTTTATGGGTTATCCATGGGGATGATGCATACATAGAAAAGACAAAGGAGAAAAGACAGAAATAACAGAAGCAATAATTCCAGTAATCACAAAATGTAAAACAGCTATTCCAGTTATTAAATATACAAATCCAATTGCAGTCATGAGCCCGATTCTCAGGAGCCACAACTCCCAATTTGTGAGTCCCAAAGATTAGAATATAGACTGTAGCCAAATATTTGGACTAGTTTCCTAAAGCCAGTCTTAGGGTTAAAGTGATTGAAAAAGTTCTGATGTCTGATTAGCCATTTCTTTAACTGTGGCTCAGGCTTTTTCATTTGAGGACGTTGCATTGTGAATGGCAATAGTGCATTCAGTTTCACTAAGATTTAACATTCCATATACTCCTTGTTCCTTTAACAGTAACATATCTAACATCAACTGACTTTGTAAAGCCATTTTTGACACTTGTTGGAATTGCAAGTTAAGATCTCTAACTCATATGTGGTCCATTACTGAAGGCCTGTACTTTCTACATAATATTTCTTAGGGCTGGTGCTCTGTAAAAATTACCTTAAAACTAAAACCTCTCTTTTGCCCCACCATATCTGAGGCACATGTATTATCCATTCTCAGCTTTGTTCAGGGGAACTAGGTTTCTGTCATGTCCTTCCTGCTGAGGAATAGTGAAAGACACCATTTAGGCAAACAGATGTGACCACTATCCTGCACCTTAGACCAGCATGCGGAGTTAGGCTCAATCACTGTTCATCAGAATATCCCCAAACTAATCCAAGTGATGCACTATAGTGGCTTGTCTTGCAAGTTCAGGTGTCTATCAATTACATTAGGGGCTTGAAATTCAGGTGTCTATGAAGTACATTTGGGGCTTGAAATTAGCCATAGAATTACACAGCAAGTGTTGATTTTTAAATTCCATACAGGGGTATCTCCAACAAATACGCATGTCATGTATACGACGTCTGTTTTCTCAGTCAGCCAAGACTCAAGGGCATGACCAGATCTTGCACCACAATTACCTTTGCACACAAGTGTGAATGGGTTTGTTGAGGATGTGGACTTCACAAGCTTTAAAGGCTTCAAAATAAGGTTCTTTCTCAACCACATATAATGGGAGGAATTTTGTAGATAATGACAGAATTATAGAATATTCTGACTTGGAAGGCACCCACAGTCATGTCCCACTGGGTAATTCTACACATTATGAGAAATTAAGTTTTAGCACACAAAGTTCTCATACAAAACACAAAAAAGTTCTTATCTAAAAAAGGTTCTTATATAAGAAGGTTTTCGGAAAAACACATCTTTAAATTAAGTCTATAGTCAGTTCTGCAGAGGATAGATTAATTCTGATGCAAAGCAAAAACTGTTGGCTACTGTTGGTGGTGTCATAAGTTAAATTAATTCCCTTTCAAATTTGGTTGTTTTTCCTCCTATTATTATTATTATTATTATTATTATTATTATTATTNTTGTAATTACTGCTACAGGAAATTGCACCCACGAGTTGGAAGCATGCGTGGTCCATATTGTACTATAGTTACCGTATTGATTAGAATAGATAAAAGAAGTGAGGTTAAAATATTCTCTTAGGACACATACTAGGAAACCTAGCAGTATATCTGGCGTATTAATGTGGGAATAAAAGTATTTTCAAAAACAGTTACAGGTCTTGACAGCTGGTAAAAGGCTTTTTTGGATTTTATTCATGACCCATTTTCAGTCAATGGCTGCCCATCATTCTAACTTAAGAAGGGGGCTCAGTCATTTCCCATGTAATATTTTCTTTTGTTTTGTTAAGATCATTTAGGTTACTTATTAATATTTCTGGTGTTTCTGAAAAATTTTGCCAAGTCATGATAAAAAAAAGGCCTTCTTGGGCAGAACTTGGAAGTTTAATGAATCTTTGGATGATTCCAATATGCACAAATTCTTGTACCAACTCCCATGCTAAATTTGGTTGAATTTTCTAACTGTCAATTGGTTGAAATAAAAGAATATAAAAGTAAAAGCTTTTCCCGCACCATTTATTTTTTCAGTAAAACAACAAACTCAGCAAAAATCAAACTAACAATACATAAAGTGTTTTTTCTTATATAATCTTACTAACATTTGGTCTCCCAAGTTCCTGTCAATGAAAACACAAACAAAGCACAAAAACGGATAAAATGAAAATACAAGCAGTTACCGGGGGCTAGTTAAATGTTCCATCAGTTTATGTTATCAGCTTTTTATAAAAAGGTGCTTATCTCAAATTCCTGTTGTGATGGCTTTTCTTATGGGTACAGAGTTTTGAGACATGCAATTGCAGTCTTTAAGCCCTCACACAAAGTGAACAGAGAAATTTATAGCAATCAAAACAAAGTCAGACATCAACAAAGTCAGTGGTCAAAACAAAGTAGTCAGCATAGAACCGTATTTGGACCCTCCAGTCAGATAAAAATAGTCAAGAAGAGCAAGACTTGTGGCAGCTTGGGACAAAAGCTAAATACCTGTCCTTTCAATGCTAAATGAAACCCAAGCTGAAAACAAAAATTCTCAAAAGAGTGAGGGAAAAAAATATGCTTTTTGATAAAAGGAGGTGTTACTAGGAAGTCAGAATCTTTGTGATAAAATGAGAACCTCTGAAGAAGTTAACAGTGTTGGTTTGCTGGTTTGTTTTGGTTTTTTAGGTTTGAGTTTTTTTGGGGGTTTTGTTTGTTTGTTTTTGTTTGGTTTTGGTTTTTTGTTTGTTTTGGTTTTTTCGGTCTTTTTCTCCCTTGCAAAAGGCAGTATTTCAATGTATAGATTTTTTTTTTTGGTTGGTTGGTTGGTTGGTTGGTTGTTTAGTTGGTTTTTCTGCTATCACTCAAATTCAAAACAAACAAAACAAAAAATTTGCAGAAATCTAGTGCCTTAAAAAAATAAAAAGAAAATAGGAACTTACTGGAAGGCTATAATGCAGGAAATAATGCTCATCTTCAGACAAATAAGTTTTGTAATGATGTAGTTTTTTCAAGTTTCTGAATCAATCTTTCTAGGCCTTTTAAAGTAGAGTGGTTGTGTTCTGGAACATCAACTTAGCTGATATTTTGGGGTATTTTTTAATATTTCTATCCAGTGCTAGGAATATGCAATGCATAGTAGTTCCATTCAACAAATGTGTCATGGTAATGGAATAAGAGCTGTGTCCCCAGTAGTAAGTATAATAAGTAAGTTCAGTTGGTCCCTATAATGTTATCCCATATGCTTTCCATATTAAAATATATCTTCCAACTTATATCATCACATTACTATATTGAATAAATCTTACAGGATGATGTGTTTGTCATTGACTTGCACACCACTGCTTCAAGAAAAAAATCCAGAGGAAGCTTTGAAGATGAATATGGCTTTGTGTATTTCTTTACATAACTTTCCAGTGTATTTTTTAGAGCAGGTACCTAAGGGTATTGGTAAAAGTGATCCACCTCTGTAGATTTTCATTTTTATACATCATTTGTTGACTCAATATAAAGGAGTGTTCACAGTAAAGTTTCAAGAAACTCTGATATTTTTTTAGGGTATATATTATCTTTGAAATACAAAAATGCATCAAGCTGAAAAATCCACAGGTTTCAGAACATAAATATGATTTTGTAGAAGACTTTCTTGTGCTAAGATTCTTGCCTTCAGAATAATCATTAAAAGCAGCATAGGTTGTGGTAATATGATTTAATTTCTTGGTGCTAATTGTGCCAACTCAAGAATGTATTTGGGGAACAAAAATATCTTTCATACCTAAGAAATAGTAAAAATTAGAAAGATGAAATGGATGACATGTTGTGTCCCATATCAGCCACACTGAGAGCAGGTCAATGGAGGTGATCTTTGCCCTCTGCTCAGCACTCATGAAGTCATACCTGGAGTGCTGGATTCAGTTCTGGCCTTCTCAGTACAAAAGGGACATGGACAGACTATACAAAGTCCAGTGAAGGCCACCAAGATGAGTAAAGGGCTTTCTATGAGGAAAGGAGCAAATATTTTGAATTGCAGTGCAGAGTTCCTACTTTCCCTGATGATTACTTGTTCGGTTATGTTATCAGATGATATTTAAGCTTGGCGTCTGACAGAGCCTCTACATTCTGCAGAGAGCTGTGAAAGGTTTCTAGAATGTGCTGGAAATTATTTTTGGGATTCACTGAGTATGCATGACTCCTGTTCTGAAATAGACAACATGGGATGCAATCTTGACTTTCTGGCAGTGTATGAAAGTACACCTAAGCAAACCCAGAAGGTTTATCCATCCAGGTATGTCAGCAAAATGGCCTGTACCTAGGCCTCTCTCAGACATATATCAGCGTCAACGTTAAGCTTACTTAGATGAGCTGACCTGAGAAACAGAAGGGCTGGGTAAGTTACACCCTCTTAACAGGGATAGCAGTGACCACATAATCTCTAGACATACTGACTCCCGCGCCGTCCCTTGGGCTGCTCTGTTGTGCGTCATCTCTAGAGTAGGTCAGCGGCTGTGAAGCACATACTGCTCTCCAGGGAGAGTACAGAAAACCCTGATCTCTCATACCCCTGAGAGCTCTCTTTAACTACAATCTCCATTTTCTTCAAGTCACCATCATACATGCATAATTTGACTCTTTAAGGGATAATTCATGTTCCTCACACATCTTTAAAAATTATAACTTAAATAAATGAAAAGAGTGAGGAGAGACCAAACAATTGGGGGAAAAAAAAGTGGGAAGGAGTGAGCATTTGGCTTCTGTGAGCAGATGACATGTAATTTCCAACAACTTGAGAAGGAATAGCTATGTTGTCATTAGGACTCATTCATTTATTTTAAAAATTTATTTTTCAAAATTTAATTTCTTCTTTAAGGAGCTAACTATAGAAAACTGCATAATGTCCTTTTAGAAACTGGTGACTAAGAATGATCACTTCAAATGAATATAGCAGCATGTAGTTTGTTAATTTTTTTTTTTTTTCATTGCAAGTTTAAATTTTTCCAACATTGTTTAGGCTAAATATAACATGCGTACTGTAAGAGCAAAAGCTGTACTCCTTAAGATATGGTGATGAGATAAGAACCAGAAGAACACAAAGGAACCTATAAAGGTTACTCTGGGAACAAAGTTAAAGAACTTGTGGTTTATAAAGCACATCCTTTTTCAAAAATATTTGGTTCTGTATTCTATTTATGGCCTTTCGAGGTGTCTCTTATGCTTATCAACAGCATTTTTTTCCTTTTTTTTTTCCATCAGGTGTTTCATTCCAAATGCCTATGCTGCTCTCTTCACTGCTGCTCTGGTGCCATTAATGTGCCTGGTGGTGGTTTTTGTGGTGTTCATCCACGCCTACCAGGTGACTCCTCAGTGGAAGGCATATGATGACATTTTCAGAGGAAGAACAAATGCAGCAGGTATGATTTGTTGGCTGCCCCCATGCAAACAAGTCGTACTTTCGAACGGTACAGACTGTTCTCACCAGTTCAGAAAACCCCACCTGAAACCATGGTTCAGTAGGTACGTACACGCTTAATTTAAGATTAGGCCTGCAGTGTCCCTTTGAAGTCTGTGAAAGTACTTTGATGATCAAAGCCATGCAGATGCTTAACGGTCTGACGGAGATAAAAATATGTAAAACCTAGAACAAGGAGTAAGTATCACTGGCTTTGTGACTATGTTTAGTCTAGCTAAAGAGAACAGAAATAAAACAAAGTACTACCCTGCTTGGAGCGCTGTGTCTCCATGCTAGATTTTGGCTGGGGGTACTGAACATCCTGTCCCAGGTAGGGCTGGGGCTGCTCAGGTGCAGTGACTGCCCACTCGCAGAGCATGATCACCTATGGATTCTGGCTGTACCCGTGCTGAGCCCCAGGTGATGAGCAAAACTTTGGTCCCTGTGTTTTGCAGTGTATTTGGTGGCTGTAAAGCCATGCACAGGGTGCTCTGTGCACTGGACTATTTGGAGTTAATGCCTCTGGTTTGATATTTCCTATGCTACTTGCAACTGAAACGTGCTTGAAAGCAAAGATCTGTTTTGTGCAAAACAGGAAGTTTCAGTCGGCCTCCTCCGTCAGAACAATTTAATCTACAACAATGTTCCCAAAATAAAGTTGCAGCAGTTTAGACCAATACTGTAATAATAATAGGACACTCTGTGGGAAGCTTAGAATATTTCTCTTGTCTTCACAGTAAAATGAAAATTAGTTTTATAACCTAGTGCAAATAATTTTTTTGATATTTAGGTTATAGAGATATATTCCTTTCTTGAGAAAATGGTAATAAATATTAAGTACTTATAATCTTGACAGTTCTGCAAATATTTCTGTCCTTTTTTATGACACAATGTTAGCTTGGCTAAGATTTGTATGAATTTGGATAAGGTCTGATGATAGTCAAGACCTTAGTTGCACTCTTTTATTTCTCTCTGATATAAATGCATAGAGGTGGCTCCTCTTGTCAGTCTTTCAGTTAATTTATTTATAGTTAACTTTGATTAGGTATCTCTAAGGATATTCCTTAACAATCTGTTGAGTGTTAAGACTTGTCTCAGAGCAGTTAAACTAAAGGAAAAAAGCAAACTGAATATTGAAATAATACTATAAATGCAGTTGTCATGCAAAATGGCAGAAAGTAGTAATAGAAATTATAACTGCATGACATAAAGATATGAAATAGTAAGATTGAAACAAATCTTTGATTTAGCATAGGATTCAGGGTGTTTCCTTTCTTTAGTAGAATCTAGAAAAAAAAGGGTGGAGAATGCCAAAGTCTCAGAAGAAAAGAAAAAAAATCAGGAAAAGAAAAGTTCAGTAAGATCCCTTCTTCCTTCTTATTTTTTTTTTTAAGTCAATTTTTACTTTTACTACCTGTGCAACTGCAAGGAAAACTGCTGTTTGCTACCAAAGACCTTTTGTAAGCAAATACTCTAGACAGTGACAGTGTGAGCAGGTTGGAGAGAGGCTGTTTTAGAGAGGAAAATGAGCTGTCTCCTGCAATTTATGGTAGCTGTAATTGCATAAGGGGTCTCTGTGCAGGTGTGTTTATGATTTAAGCTTCTAGAGAGAAAATATGGTGAATTCTCTAGTTTGTAACATTGCCTATAAGAAGATAACACAGTACTAACTGTTGACTAGAGGCCCATGACTTTTTTGACTGAATATTTGTCTTTTGAAATTAAAGGTGGTGGTAGTAGAATTACACAGTTTTATTGTCTTCTGGGTATATTGTGCTTATAAGACGTAGTCAAAGGTGGTTTGCAGTGGTAAGACCTAGTATCACTTATAAATCTTGACATTCACTTAGCTGTCTCTATCTTCTTACAAAATTTCTGGGAGCTGCTCCTGCTTCTCTTGTAGCCACGTGAATGGCTGCTGTGGGAAACAGCATTTTTCACATCAGTAAATTTGTCTGCAGTCAGTTTCGTGAAGATATCTTACTCCTGAAACATAGAGGAGGTCTTGGATTATACCTGCACCAAGTTCTGGCTTTCAAGATGCTATGTGTTAGGAAGGCCATTTGGTAATGTGGCCTCCTTAAGTTGCACAGACATACATTATTTTTTCTGGTTTTTTATGGCAATGAATATGCCAGGGTTTCTCTCTGTTTCATCCAAAACCAGAGGAAAGGTGGAGCCACCAAGCAACAGTTTATCTATGTCAAAGGCCTTTATTATGACATCAATTGCTCTTCCCTTTTCTAGTAATACAGTCACTCTATTATAGAAGGCCATCATATTATTCTTCTACAGCTATTAGAATCAGTTCTATAAATTCTGTAAAACATCTTGCAGAAGTTAGGTAACAGCATGGTGTTTCTCTGGTTTTTTTCTCTTCTAGGAACAGAGTTTGTTGCTATCCCCACTAAAGGAGACTCCTGTGTGTTTTCTCTTTCCCAGGAGCAGAATAATAATGCTGGGTATCACCATACATGCCTAAAAGAAAACACTTGTTAACTGCGAAGAGGATCTGTTTGTAGACAGATAAATATTTTCTTGGAAAACTATAGGGTTATAATTGAAGGGGTTTTTTTGCTTTTATTTATACACAGAGCCCATTTTTAATTGTACCTCCTTTTCTGTCACGCATATATTCATCCTAGTCCTCTGGATTGATTTGTCCAGGGTACCCTTAAGTGAATTCTCATCTCTCACACCCTGTTCTGGTAGTTTCAAGAAAATACCATGGCCCAAAGACAGCTAGCCCAGCAAAAATCTGCTTTTCGTAATTGGTGTTGATTCCTTTGGCATTGGTCTGCGATCTTCCTAGAAAGTGTTTATTCTCTTTACTTGTGACTAGGCTATCACTGTAAAAGAATATGATTAAAACAAGGTTGTAGTGTAGAATAAACACAGGTAAATAGGGTTTGCCAAATCTTAATTGGAGCAATATGCACACTTCTCATTACCCTGTCTGGAGCACCAAATATGTGAGTTTGCCCTCTCATGCTCTTTTTTTGCTGTTCCAGAGTTGCTCTGTTACTGGTCATGTTGGTTTGCATGATGATTGATATAGTTTACTTAGCTCAGGGAATTTTCCTCAACATCAGATGGCTCAAGAAAGGGCAGCGTGAGAGTCAAGAATTAGTTATCTCTTAGAGCAGTCATCTCTTCCTTCTCAAAAATGAATGTTGAAAAGTGTGAAAGGTTGAAAAAACTGTAAAACCTGATTTTCAAGGAATTCTAGCTCTACCTCTAGTGTAGTCATTCAGACATAGGCACTGAGTTTGCTTGAAAAGAGTCTTCATTTTGTGAAGAAAATTCTGTTTGCCAGCCTTTCAGCGAACATAGTTCTGTTGGCTGACTGCCCTCCTATATATAGAAACTACCTTCTCAAAAGTTAGCCTTGACAGGAGCCAAGTCATAAGCATTNGCCCATTTCCATGATTTGTTGTGGTCTCTCTGCAGGGCCTCCCTGCCTTCAAGGAAGTCAACAGCTCCTCCCATATTTGTATCATCTGTGACCTTGCTTAGCATCCCTTCCAGTCCTGTGTCCAAGCCATTTATGAAGATGTTGAAGATCACAGGGCTGAGGATGGAGCCCTGTGAAAACCCATTAGTGACAGGTCCTAATATGCAAAACCAGAAAATGAATAGTAGCAGGACAACAATCCAAGATAAAAGGGTTTATTTTCTGTTTGCTAAGCTTTCATAATTTCACAAAAAGATTTTAAGATGCAACAGAACAGCTTGATTTTCCCCCCTGATAATTGTAAATAGATGAGCTTCAGTTATTGAATGAATCTTGAATTGGCATAATTTTCATGCCCTACTCATAAATATGCAATACAACTTACCTGAATCAGATATCATGACTGTAGAAGTGCCAGAATTAATGTAAAGATTAAAACTTCATGTTGTCAAAATAGAACTTCATGAAGAATGCCTTGGATATTTAGTTGTAAAATGTTAACTACCTACTTTCATCTTCCTTCATATAAATTTCTTTAATATAAAATCATAGAATGGTTTGGATTAGAAGGGACCTTAAGGACCATCTACTTCCCGTCTCCAAATATGTATTATGTTACCAGTATGCAATTCCTAGTCACAACAGAACATGCTGAATAGTCTGCCTACACCTTCTACTATCTGATGTTCTCAAGAAACAAACAAACCCACAAAATGCAAGTGCAGGACATTCCAAACATGCTTCTGTGCTCAGGAAATGATGCTGAGGACTGGGTTTTTGATTTCAAGTGAGAATGTATGTTTAAACATGTAGTTGCATGTCTTCCTAAACCTGTAAGATAGATACTAGTCTTTATCTCAAATCGTAAGATAAATACCATGTATCCAAGAGAATCAAAGGAATAGTGAATTGCAGGAATGCTTTCATCTTGAAATGGCAACATGCATCTAGAAATCAAGAACCAGATGTTGGTAGTTCTGAACTAAGAGTTATGGACAGTATTCACAGTATTCATCACACACACTGGATATAATATTTTAGTCTTCATACGGCTCCAGGAGCTCTTCTTTATTGTAATTAGGAGAAAAACAAATCTTTGCCTTCAAGATTTTTTACAAATACTATTGGGACAAAATGCACAAGCATAATTAGAAGACAAAATAAAGAACTAGGATCTGAGTAAGGTAATAACCTTAATAATAAATGCATTGTCTTCACTCATGTAATTTAAATTGCTTGCGCTGTGCTTCACATGTCCTAATTAGCTTTTTTCCTTCAAAGAAATCTGCAGAAGCAGGCTTACATACATGAGTTGTAACTACACAGTTGCAAATTTAGCATTCATTTAATATTTTGCAACTGTGTCATGTTCCCTGCATAATACTAATAGCATAAGTTAAGATAAAATGCCCTTTTTTCATTTTAATATAACACACAGTCTCTTAAAGATGTATGGGAAAACCCTGAGATTTAGTGCAAAGGTTAGAGAGGCTAGCCTTTTATGATTTTGAAGCAGTGATGTATTTGTTATGCTTAATAGGACATGTGCTTTTCTTTTCTAAAGTATCCTTTAATTTCAAAATTTTCCTTGCCAAAAGGATCAACAGATCAAAATAATAAATTAACAAAAAATAATATTTTGAAATTTTTTTTTTTTTTTACTTCCTATTTCTACAAACTGTCAATGAATGTTTTTGACAGTTAGATTTCATGGACGTAGAGCTACCAGCTTTCTGGTCTTCAGTATCTGATACTGTTAAATTCTGCACATTTAACGTTCCCAGTCAGGAATCACTGGTTTTGTTATGATTCGTTGATTGCATGTTCTTGGTGGTGGTATTTTCTTCTTGGAACTTTATGAGAGAAATCTGTTTTGTTTTTTTCTGTTTTGGCCACAAAATCCTGTTACCGAACTCCATTTTTTTTATTGCAGCTGTCAGAAACAATTGAACACAGAGCCAGAAGGACTTGGAACACTTTTTCCAAGCTCATTTTGAAAAAATCTTTTTGTGGCATTTTTGTATTGACATTGCTAAGTTTAACTGATGACTTCTTAAGCAATAGCTTGTAAATATTTTACTAATTTAGGTCTCCCACAAATTGTTGAAATTCTGTGAAGCAACACACTCTCCCCAGTCATCTGGGAAGAAAAATGTTTATAAAGATCTTTCAGGTTTTGCAGTAGGTCTTCATGTTTAGCTAAGAACTGTTAAAAGCAATTAAAGTTGCATTATCAGTTGCAGTTAAACAGCCTAAGGAGAAAACACACAGTAAATATTTATAGGTAAACTCAGAATATAATTAAAGCTGTATTATTCAATTGCTTCTTTTATTGAATTTCTTATTTATTAAAAAAAAAAAAAAAGGAAAAAAAGAAAAATAATAATATGGACCAATTCTCACAGTGGTGAGAATTCAGACATTTTGATACATTATGAAAGCACAGTTCATGCTTTATTTTTCACAGTTAAATCATATTGACATTTTCTGCAAAGACACATTCTGCAGTATACTTCAAAGCATTAATATTACTTAATAATTTTCAGTTTTCCTAATTTCTATTTGATTTAATACTCTTCATTGCTCTTCATTCTCTCTAATATCAGGGAGGGAGGGAGACCTTTAGGTTTTGTAGGACTTATACTTCTGCTTTGATGCTTTGTTTAAGTGAGTTGTTGGTTAATTCAGATAGTAGATTTTCTAAGTGCTCATCCATTGTTTTTCCTAACTTTGAAGAAAAAAACCCTTATAACAGGAAAGCATTTTTCAAGAATTTTTCTCTATGCACCATGAGCAGTTGTTGACTGAAATTGTGTAGGAGGTTTTCCATTACTTCTTCCTTGCCTGGTAAAATAGGCTATAGTAGGCAGCATCAAACTATTTATTCATAATCAATAGGCACTACATAGGGATGAGAGGTTAACCATGGGAACTGTCACTTCATTAGTGAAGTTACAATGCCATGTTTGCATCCACCTCAATCTTCAAACTGCTGTTAGATGAGCTATCAAAAGTGTGACAAGGCATCATGGTGCAAGGCTCTTCCTCATCTTCTTGTTCATCCTCACAGTTGCTTCCACTTCTTTCCTCTTCAATGCTGCTCATCCTCTCAGTCTTGGACTACCAGGAGGCCACATGGCTCTTAGTGCTCTCAGATGCAGAGGCTGGCAGACATCTCCTTCCCATGACTTCCAAAAGAGGTGTATGCCTATGAAGGGGATTGATGGACAGGATGTGCTTGGTACTGGAAAATAAATTTTCTTTTTTTTTTTGGCAGTTTCATAATTTCTAAAATTTTGTATCTATCACCACTTTTCCAGTCCTTTCAGGCCCACAACTGTGACAAGTGTTGCAGTTCTCATTTCTGAAGAAGCATGCACTGGCTGACTGGAACCATAGTCCTGTGGGCTTGAAATTCTTTGTGGACATCAATAAGCAGCCTGCTTAGGTTGCAGTAGGTTTGGGAGTAGATGTAGGAGATCATGAGATAATTTTTCTCAGTAGGTCATTACAAACCATGGATTCATAGAACAGCTTGGATTGGAAGGGTCTTTTAAAGGTCATCTAGTCCAACCTCCCTGCAATGAGCGGGACATCTTCATATGCATCAGAAGACAAAACTTTAATCTGTCACTAGTCTTTCTTTTCTTTGCGAGGTTTATTTCAGAAATATAGAACTGTGAGGGTTTAGTTTGTTACAAACTTAAAAACACTGTAGGCAAAATCATAACTGTTCGGAAATGTTCCATATTTTGTTTCCTGCTGTTTCTTGTTCTTGCTTCTACTATAAGGAAACCAAACAGCAAACACAAGGTTGATGACTTTTTCAGCTGGGCAATCTGGCATTTTAATACCTGAATCTTATGATGTTACTGTAGAGTTCCTTGTACTGATAATTCCTCTGAACTATCAAAGTTCAGTATGATTTTGTGGAAGAAAAGCCCCTGAAAATTACTAAATAGGGAAAAAAACTCCTATGTCTGGTTAGGGAAGCTCCTGAGTTGTAAATGGGAGAATTGCTGGGAGAAGTATCATATCCATCCAACTTTTTTGGCCCTTCTTTAAGGCAAAGCCAGACAAACTTTTTATTTACCCGGTACAGTTCCTTTTAGGTTCTTGATGAGGTGATTAAATTTTTCCATCATTCTCGTATTTTTCCTGGTTCATGAATTTTGTAACCTAATCCAAACCCATAATGAAAATATTGCAGCCTATCTTTCAAATTCTCACCATCATTGTTTTTGTGTGAATCACTTACAAAATCTTGTGTTCACTCTAAGAACTCCCCTAATGTAGTAAACTACAATTTTACTACCCTTAATAACTTGTTACAATTTACTACAGCCCGCAGAACAGAAAATTAATTTTATAGATTAACAAGGAAATGATCTTTCCTCAAGAATGAAGAAGGAGTGACAAACAGGAGACACTTCCAGTTGTTTTGTAAATTGAATGTATGCAATTTCACCTAGTTAAATATCAAGCTGGACTACGGTAAGTTTTCAAACTGTAAAAAACTGCAACTGGAGCTGCATAAATGCATTTATCTATATTGAATTTGTCAACTCTGTCAGTGTTTCTTAAGCTTATATTAGGAAAAGGGAAGATATTTCAAGGAAAGACATGAACAGTCAGGGCAATGATATATGCATGAATATATATATTTATATGTATTTAAGGAGTGTGTGGACTACCTGTTGCTTAAATAAAGTTTTCCATCATTCCTAGTATTAAAAAACAGTGTGATAAGTGTAAAAAAAAATGTGAAACAGCATGGTTGGATTATATAATACCCAACAGAGCTGCTTGTCAGTGTCTCAGTTACATCACAGTAATGTTGAGCTGACTTCTCCACATCAGCCTTATCTACTGAGGTTTATCCAGGTAGTCTAGAGACAACTGCTTACACTTAGACTTAGAGTAAAAGTCATGTCAGTGAAGGTTCATCTGGTCAGAATAACCCTTTGGGGGTTTATTTTAGAGGGGGTTGTTTGCTTTATTTTCATATGAAGAAAACTACAAATAACTAGACTATTTTGGTCCATATCAAGCCTGTTTATTGGCATTCTTTTCCTTTGTGCAATTCTGATTTTACAAACTTAAAAGGATTTGTTGTGTTTTTTCTGATACATTTGCTCTAATTATTGAGCTTATGTTGGATCAAAATTCAACAAATGGGTATACAGAATTCGAACATTCAAGGCTTTAAATGCTGCCAAAGTTTCAACTCTGTATTAGCTCTTTCCAATACTGATAATGAGTCAATTGTTACCAATGAGAAAAAAAACAGAACCATAAACTGTACCAATATTCAGTATTTGGCAAAAAGCAAGCATCTTTATGTTTTTTCTTTTTAAAATGTTATGTCTGTATGAGTTGGGGTATTGCCTACATTCAGAAGGCACTTACTATTTGTACAGTATTAAACAAAATGGCTAAAGGGCTCCCAGACTGCCGTTTCTGGAACAATGCCTGTCAAAAACACATCCCCACTCTTCGCTGATGCTGCATAAATAATGTGGAGAGGAGCAATGTCTGTCCAACCACCTCTGCCCCTGAGGTGTGTGGACCAGGCAAACATGGACTTTGAATTCTGCTGCAAACATGGTAACACAGGGGCTGGCTCTTGTCAGTCAGAGAAACACGTGAGGGTGAAAACTAATTTTGTTTTCCCTATTGCAAACTTTGTCCAGGCAGACATCGTCCTGCCTGCCAGAATTCCCTAAATCTTTTATGCTGTAAATACAGCAGGGAACATAAAATGGAGATGTATGTGTGCATCCTTAAAGACACATTCTGCACGTATTTCTGAATGAAATTAACTGGTTCACAGTCTGTCTTGGGAATCTCCTGGGTTGAAAGAAGGCTGTCACTCCAAGTTTTATGGGTCAAATGTCTTATGTTTGACTTGAAGGGGAAAATAACAACAAATCAAAGAATAAGCTATTCCTATAATTTCCTACAGCCCTGTAGGTAGCCAGAGGTGGGACCATTTATGTATCCATATATCATGGTTTGACACTGACTAGAAGCCAGGCACCCACAAAAAACTACTCACTCATTCTCCTCTGCCATAGCTGAGCAGAGGAGAGGGAAAGAAAAACCAAAAAGCTCATGGGGTAGGAAAAAGATTAGGAGAAACCACTTTAAGGGCAAAATAGGCTCAAAACTAAAAAGGTATAAAGAAAAAATTATTAACAGAATTAAAAGAGGATAATGAGAACTGAAATAGACCTTTAGAACACCCTTTCCCCATCCCCCACCCAACCCTTCCTTCCTTTCCACTGACAGGGCAAGGTGACAAAACATGGGGACAGTTTTTTTAGTCAGTTTTTTAGTCAGTTTGTTACTTTAAAAAAATCTTTCTTCAGTTCACTTAGGGAGAGGAGTCTGTTCTGTTATGTTGTGGGTCCTTCTTATGAGAGACAG
>VXBQ01007768.1:39352-56106 GCA_013400175.1 Phainopepla nitens
TGTTGTTCTCCTCACATGTCTTCACCTTTTCCTTTTCTCTGACTCGGGAGAGAATTATTTGTTCTCAAGCTCTGTCAGCTGGAAAGTTCTTACAGGGTTTAGCAGCACTGAAAGGTTCATCCCGTCCGGTTCAACCGGGCTCTGCACTGGGAATCGCTCCTTATGCCCTTGCTGTCGGCCCTGCGGTCCCCGCCGGCGCGGCACGAGTGGGGCAAGCACAGTTCACTGTGGGCCGTGCTGAGATAACCCTGGCCACATGGCCTCTCCCAGCGCTGGCCCTGGCCACTTACTGTGCTGGGGTGGCCTCCGTTGGCATGGCCTCTGTGGCCACACCGGGAAGGGCCCCTGTGGCCGCCTCACCACCCCTCTGAGGAAAGGAATTGAACGTGGTTTTTTCCTTCTTAAATACGTCATCACAGAGGCATTAGCACTACTTTAATTCTCTTAAGCAGCATGTTTATTTTCAGAGTCAGCCCACGATTGATTTTTCCAGGCACGGAGGAAGCTTCTAGCAGCTTCCCACCATGGCAGGCTTCTTCTCTCCTCACCAAAAAATCAAGCCATGCAAAACCAACACACCATAATACTTTTCTTCTCTTCCTTTTTCTGTCAATTCTGAGAAATCCATTTTCTCTCAAAATTTCTAGAGCTTGCCGAGNTCCTTTTCTCTGACTCGGGAGAGAATTATTTGTTCTCAAGCTCTGTCAGCTGGAAAGTTCTTACAGGGTTTAGCAGCACTGAAAGGTTCATCCCGTCCGGTTCAACCGGGCTCTGCACTGGGAATCGCTCCTTATGCCCTTGCTGTCGGCCCTGCGGTCCCCGCCGGCGCGGCACGAGGGGGGCAAGCACAGTGCACTGTGGGCCGTGCTGAGATAACCCTGGCCACATGGCCTCTCCCAGCGCTGGCCCTGGCCACTTACTGTGCTGGGGTGGCCTCCGTTGGCATGGCCTCTGTGGCCACACCGGGAAGGGCCCCTGTGGCCGCCTCACCACCCCTCTGAGGAAAGGAATTGAACGTGGTTTTTTCCTTCTTAAATACGTCATCACAGAGGCATTAGCACTACTTTAATTCTCTTAAGCAGCATGTTTATTTTCAGAGTCAGCCCACGATTGATTTTTCCAGGCACGGAGGAAGCTTCTAGCAGCTTCCCACCATGGCAGGCTTCTTCTCTCCTCACCAAAAAATCAAGCCATGCAAAACCAACACACCATAATACTTTTCTTCTCTTCCTTTTTCTGTCAATTCTGAGAAATCCATTTTCTCTCAAAATTTCTAGAGCTTGCCGAGAGTTCTTCCATTCTTCTCCAAAGTACAACATATTTTTTGACTTCATGTGTGCTCTCCCCACCACCTGGTTTGCTGAGCTGGGCTATGCTCCCTCTGCCTCTCCTACCTCCTAAACTCCTGACAGTGTCCTTCTGCTGGTCTTGTGATCCCAGGGCGGGGTCAAAAGAGCCCCAGGCCCCCCACCTAACTGGAGCAGGAGAAGGGCTGCCGACCAGTAGAGAATAAGCTCCTGGGTTAGCCACAGACAGCAAAACCATGTCCTTTGTCAGTAATGCTTTAAAAAGTGCTTTTTTTTCTGAGGGCACAGTAGCTGAAATGCTGTGTTTGTGGTTTGCAGAGATTCCCTTGGTCTTGTACCTCTTTGCCCTGATTTCCATCACCTGGCTGTGGGGAGGACTGCACATGGCTTACCGGCAGCTCTGGATGTTGGTCTTCTTCATCATCTTCAACAGCCTGCAGGTAAGAGCCAGCATCTGGTCCTTTGGTCTTCTCGCTGACCTGGAGGTGTCTTCTCTGCTCATGTTTGTCATTTTGGCTTCATCAGCTGAAAAACGTCCAGTAACTCACTCACTCATCCAGTCGCAACGTGGAAATGTGTATTCTGTTTATTTCTCAAACTGACATATGGAATGCATATTAAAGCAAGGGATGCGTTATTTTTAAACAATAGCACTATAATTGCATAGATTTCATAGCTAATATACTCAGAAAGAAAATTGCTTGCTTCTGTAAGTAAAGTGTTACTGAGATAATTATACCAGTTAAAACTGAAGTATCTGCAGCCTTTGCAAAATCACTGAGTATTTCAGTTTTCTGTAGATGTTAATAATAATAATAATAATAGTAAGAAGAAGAAGAAGAAGAATAAGAAGAAGAGGAAGAAGAAGAATTCTATAGCCCTAAGACTGGATTTTTCTTTCCATTGTAAGAGGTGAGCCTTGAGGCTTAGCTTTTCTCATACAGCATATATATTGGTAAAGCAAATAACTTTTATTGATAAAGGAAACAAGTAAAGACGAAATGTGCATCATTATTCATAAAAAATGTAAATGGCTCTTTCCAAAATTTTAACCATATAAATGTTTCTGCTGTGTTCTCTAGTGCATCGCACTGCCTTACATACCATATTGCATATTGCAGAAGTATTTGTGGAATAAAGGTTGTTATAGCATGGATGGGAAAATACCTCTGATGTCTGAAAACAGTGAAATTAGCAAGAGATTTAAAATTATATATCAAAATCTTTGGAGGACAAGCTCTTTTGGATTCCAGTATGCCCTTATTATTTTTTAGAACAGAAGTCATCTCTGTGACACCTTTTATTTCCCAATATTAAAAATCTTTATGCTCCATCAAATAAAAATTAATTCATTAAAAAGGCATATTTTCACAAAATGGGTTTATTTTAAATTCAAAATATGGATGTTTCCTTAGGCAGTATTAAAATACTTCCAAAATTACGTCTCAGAAATAATTTTTTAGTTGAGGGAAAAAAATGCACTTTATTCTCCCTGCAATAGATTTGAATTTTCTGTATATATTGTCATTAATTATTATATTTATATATTGACATATATTGGCTCTGATTCACCAATATATGTGGTCTTTTTTGCCTTGCTGCCTTAATGATAGCTGTTAATATCTGGGAAATAACTGAATATGTAAGCAGGCCTGCAGAAGTTAATGCTGCATCTCTATTAAAATTACATCAGTACTGATCTTCCACATCAGGAAGAGAAGCCTGTTACTTTTGTTATTTCTAGCACTAGAAAATCGGTAAAACCTGAAATATAAAATATTTTTTTCTTTATTCAAATGAGGTGAAAACATTTCAAATGCATAGTCTCTTCCTGCTTTCTGTTTTAAATCAAAACCTGCATGTCTGGAGCTCCATCTCAAACAGTAGTAAACACAAACTTTATTTTCAGCTGTGAGGAGCTAAATAACTTATACTCCATGCTTTAAAAGTGGATTTTTTTCCTTTGCTGGATTTTTGTCATGTTAAAAGTAATAGGACGATATCCACTACATTTTTTAACTATTTACTAACTGCTTTTTTTTAAATTATAAAGCTACCATAGACTTAAAAGGAAGATACCTTTTTGGTGTTTTATACCTTGGGAGAAGTTAAAAAAATAGAATAGCTCATTCACAGTACTACAGTTTTTAAATTTGTTTGGTTTAGTACATGATTGTCTTCAATGCTTTATAAATGTCCACAATAAAACAATATTCTAAAAATATTTCCTAGAATGCCTCCACACTTTAAATAACCATCCCATACAGACTATTCTCCTCTTTTAAAGCTAGAATATTTCCAGTCAAGAAACAGAAAAACTGGTGTGGGATTCAAGTCACCAGACATGCAGCATGAAATGAAAAACAGGGAAGGAATAAGGTGAAAAGTCTGTAAATTTCTTTAATCTGTGGTTTTCATCAAATAATCAGATGCAGCTAACTAACTAACTTAGAGCAAATATCAGCATGTAAAGTCTTTGTGTAGAACTAAATTATGTATGCAAATACTGAAGAAAAATGAAGGTTTTGCTGTAGGCAGGTGTAGTTTCAGAAAGGATTTTTAGACCATGTTCCCACTGACAAGGGGCTGGTCTTGGGGAGTACATGCCTCCTCCTGAGAGTCATTCTGACCCACAGGCTATGCAGTGCCACGTTTATCCAGCTCATGGACAGTCATGTCCAGTGTCCTTTGAAGATTTAATCTCGGACCATCTGTTTGTGACTGGGAAAGGAAATGGGACTTGACAGTGGATAACACATTTTCATAATGATAAGAGTAGAAACTAGCTGTCTTTGTTACACATTGTGTTGGCATCTTATTCTCATGTCTTTGATAGCTCTCAGAATTGATGATTGTTAAAAATAGGCTGGTTTTCTGCAATAAAAGGTGGGTTTACCATTTATTGGTGACCATTTCTGTTATACAACAAGCCCAGTTTCAGCTGGAAAGCAATTCATTGTTCATTAGGAGGTTTTTTTCACAACAGAAAAGAGGAGATGAAATAGTTTACAAGAAGCGGAGGCCTGGTTCCCTGCTGCTCAGGAGCTATGTGTGAAGAGGCAGAAAGGGACCCATTAAAATGTGTTGGATATCCAAATGGATTCAATGCAGGAGATTGAAAGGACACTGAGTATTATGCATTCTGTTTGTTTAGTCTTATGACATGCATTTCCCAGGAAATGCACTTGGTTGAAAAGTCATCCACTCAGTACAAATTGTTTCCAAGCACTTCCTGCAGGAAAGGGTTCCCATCAGAGACAAGTTTATAGTAACAACTATTCTAGTGCGTGGAGGGGAAAGCAGTCTTTTCCTTGTAACTTCAGGAGCAAACATGCAAATGGGAGGGCAATAGCTGATTTACAAAATAAAAATTGCATTTAGAAAACCATGAAAGGAAAAGAAGTGTGTGTGGGATATCTGGTATTTTGAATTCCTTAGCAGTATGCACCTAATTGTCCTACCCAGACAGTATCTGTGATGCAGAAATGTACTCCATTGCACTTGTGTAATAAGCCTCGGCTCCTCATCTTTTCTCTTGCGAAACAGAAAACATGTTTGCCTCTTTTCTTAACTTATGATTGTCATTGTGGATTTAGTCACAAGATATGTGTTTTTCTGGGGTCAGGAGTGAAAGAATAAGCTGCTATTTTGAGTACTTCTCTCAAATATTTGGAATTTCACAAGCTGTAATGCATGCACTATACCCATCTAAACGATCACTGTGTTTTCCATGCAGTTAGGGGAGTGTTTCTGATTTGTGTAGCTCATGTCAACAGAGGCATATTTGCATTCGATGAATCCAAAGTTCAGGGCAGTGGGTGGATCTCTTCCCATTGTTTGCAAAGGGGTCAGAATGAGGCTTCAGGCCCATCCCTAGGCTATTCTCTGCAGCTGACTTTCTTAGTATAATCTAGATATTTCTTTGGCTACATTTCCAGCAAACTGCGCTACACACCTCCATCCTCTGTAACTTAGGGTGTATCTACACTGTAAACTACAAGGTATTAGGTGTGTCACAGCTACCCCAGTCACAGTTTCCTTGCAATAAGCCCCACCACTCTCCTCTCCTAGCAATAATTTAATTAAGTGTTTCAATAAGTAATCTTGAATTTAGACATTATTCTTATGAAATATTGTGATATTACCCATCAACAGTATAAAACCTCCATTTTTCAGGAATATCAGCAGAAAAATAAATGGCAGCTGGTAGGTAACCCATTATTTATGACAGTATTCAAAAAATCCTTTTGTGTTTGTTTTGGATGATGCCGATAAGGTTAAATGTCTGCCAGTTCTGTGTCTGAACAAGACATACTGGACAACTCATGTCCATGTAGTAAGCATCAGGGTTACATGCAAAGTACTTCTTCCCAAGAAACAGGAAAAATCTGGAGAGTTGGCTGGTGGTTCTCCAAAGTAGGCAAATGGGGTGACTTGCCTAATGCAATGTCTCAGTTTAGAGAAAAATTTTGCAGAAAGGTCTAAAAGTCAACTTATTTGTGATAGATTGCAGTGAGAGAAGATTCAGAAGTTCAGGTACAAATACCTGAAAAGCATTTAACAAGAAGTATGGGCATACAGAAAACAAGTGAATGGGTGCACATCCAAACCTGACATTGACTGGAGAATATGAGAGTAACCAAACTTCATTTAAAAAAACCCAAATTATTAAAATAATTAAAATAGCTGGGACAAACCAGAATGGGAGGAAAGTCTAGCTTGATTAGAAAAGGAGATAAGATATCAAAGAAAACTAGTAGGTATGTTGGCAAAAAACCCCGAGAAATATTATAATGAAGCAATAGAAAATATATTAAGAGAAATCAAGATGACAGTTTTGGAAGGAGAAATAAAGTTTAAAAAATACCACATATTGTGGTAGTAAAAAGGCAAGTAAAGATACACTGTTTTGTAAGTTGCTGCATTATGTTATGCAGGAAAGCAAAAGTACACAGTTTATAAAGCTCATGCCAGTACTAGTCACAAATGAAATATGTATTTTTTCCTAGAACATACTATTCACTCTGGGACATAGCCAGGGGACACAGAGAGGGCCACTACTATAAATAAGCTGACTTCCTGTGTCCTATGGCATCTTCCAAAAGCTTCTGCTCTTGTGAGTCAGAGGTAGACTAGAAGATCTCGTGCAGTGGTTCAGATTATCAAAGCCACACAAAACTAAACAAATACAGTACTAGACAGATATGAGATGTGACTAGATGTGGCAGGCTGTAAAAGGCTGCCTACAGATTTTGCAAAAGGTGATCCTACACTGCAAATAAGTCCAACAAAAGGCAACAAAGGCCTCATAGTAATGCCAAGACAAGGTGAACTACAATTTATATCAAGGATATCAAGAAAAGGATATGCTTGTTCAAGTAGATACAGTCCAATCAAATCTTCTGTCAGCTGAGAGCACAAACCAAACGCAATTAAACACAGGCCAATTCAAATACTACCCCAGACACAAAATAAAATACACATCCAAAGCAATTCACATCTGCATTTTGACATCTGTTAAATAGAGCTTTTTCTGGTAGCTTGGATTCTTACCGGGAAGGAAAGAGAATTGTGTACTTAGAGCCATTCATTTAACCTTGGAAGTTGTTCACTATATGCATTTTTAAGGTAAAAATAACTACAGTAAAGCAAGTAGAGAAAGCATGTCACTTGTGAGACTTCACACTTTTTGACATCAGCTGAACTTCTCGGTTGTAATCTTGATTGGACAGTAGCATTGGTATGCATTATAGTAGCTATGCAAACATACAAAACTGTCCACAAGCCATTTTATATCCCTTTTTCTATGTTTACAACTTCTTTCTTAAAGAAGAGTCCTCTCTGTTCCTAGTTACCACCTGAAATGTATTTTAACACATTATTTCTGGAATTACTTATGAAATTATGGTAAAGGATTCCATTTATATATTCAAGTCCATACATAATGGACGCAAAATTAGTCTATAGCTGAAGACAAAACAAAGGAAAAAAGTGTGCAGTGTCAAGTAAAAATAGGAAGCACTGTTAGGATAGAACTGAATATCTTTTAAATATGCATGAGAAATTGATGTCAGAAGAGTAGTTTGAGTTTAGAGCTGTGTTTATAATATATTTAAATAATACACAGTGAAAGAGTGTGCTGGAGTGGGCTTTGATTACAGATTTTCAACTAATCACTGAAAAAACATTTAGACTTTTCAGTGACACACTTAAACAGAAAATGTGACTATAATATGTTTTTTAAAAAAACAAATACAGTAATTAAATAACATTTTACATCTTCCAGCATATATGAAGTTCCAACATCTGTTCTTGAAGAATTTTACATTAGTAGTATATTTCAGGAAAAATTTCTGAACACCAATTTTTTGCAATAGAAGGTGAAAAGCAGTTTTAGTCGTTCTCCTCGGAAGGTGTTAGTAATGTCCAGAATTATGTGATTACTGCTGCAATCAGTGGAAGTATATCCACTGGAAAGGACTTGGGATCAGGTGTGTTCTTGTCATTTTCCACCTCTGCCAATATGAGTCAACTTTTCTTACTGTGAAGAATAAAATACCAACCAAGTTAGTTTACTATTTGTCACAAATCACTCATCTTTCTTTTTGAATTGCTGCCAGTCTCTCCATAAATAGCTTTTTTTTCCTTTTTTTAAAAATTTTAAATAATGCAGGCACAATAAGTACCTTGGTATACTCATAATGTAGAATCAATTTCTTCTTTTGCCTTTAAATTCACACTACCAGATTCTTTACTGTTACTTTACGACCATTAATTGATGGGGTTGAAAGGGCTTGATCCAAAAATGCTGTGATGACTGAGAATAAGCATGATAGCAAAGAAAAGGAAAAGATAACATTGCTCTCAAATTTTAGGAAGGCAAAGCATAACTTCAGAAAATTGGGGACTGACAGTAGTAGGGAAAATGAAATTCGGCTTGGAAATTTGGTAAAGCACATGCCAGGCTTCACCAGAAGGAATTTATCCAGCAGATTGAGTTATCATGCGTGTCCACTCAGAGTGAAGCCACGTGCTTTGAAAACTCCATCCAGTTTTGGAGTCTCCATTTTATGAGACATGGAGAAACTGTAGGTGTCCAAGGAAAGGCTACCACAGTGGTCAGAGGCCTGGATGGAGCACATGTCCTTTGAACAGTGCCTGAAGGAGCTCAGTTTATTTAGTCAGATGAGGAATACACCAGTGGAAAATGTAATACCAGCATGCAAATATTTGGAAGGTGGTTAAAAATTTACGTTTTCATACTCTTCCACTCTACTCTCTTCATAGCCCCAGGTAACAGCAACAAGAGCACATGGCCACAAAACTTTGGTGTGGGAAGTCCAGAGATAGCAGGAAAAATAATTCATGAGAAGAAAGTAGGAAACTGGAACTGTTTCCCAGAGAGGTTTAGAATCTCCACTGTTGTAGGTTTTTAAAATTCATCCACACAAGGTTATACTGACCTGGTTAGTGGACTCTGAGTCTACTGAATGACCCTCAGACATCCCATCCAGCCAGTTTTTCTTATTCACAACTGATTCACTGTGATGGACAAACACCAGTTACATGGACTGAGCCCATTTTTCAGGAAAACACCAAATATTACAGAACTAATGATAAGCCCCAAAAATATGGGCATTATATAGGTAAGAAAGTTTAAATAAGGCTTTGTCTGTCTTTAGGAATGAGTTTGAAGCAGTGGATTCAGTTTCATATGTTTCAGCACTGCAGAGAGGTCCCTGTGCATGCATATCTTCCTGCTGAACACTCTTGCCTTGTGGAGGCTGATTCAAATTTTTCTTTGAAATAAATGCAGTTTTAAACTGAATTTTAAAATGCAGTTTTTTAAAATGAAATTTTAATACTCTCCAGGAAAGGAACCATTCCCTTTTCTTACACCCACACATTTCCTGCACAAGAACCGTCTATACTGTACGAGCCTGATATGTATCTTTCTCACCAGTATGAAAAAGGTATTTTCTCCTTTTATTTATAATAAATACAGGTGAAGCCTTGTTTGGGAGTTTGTAAAATTAATGTAAAAAATATATTAAATATTTCCCTTATTTTATGTACAGCTTCAGTGGCCTTCTAGCAACTACTGCATAAAAATGAATGCTCTACTGATTTTATCTCTCATAATTTGATTATTACTCAACATAATAATGACATGCAATTTTAGCAGAAACCATGATAAGCTAAGATTTCATTAAGTGTTTCATGAAGTAACACTGAAATAACTAGAATTCAGCAAAGATTGACTTACTAAACTTTTTTTCCCCATGAAGTGTATGTAACATAAAGACCTCGTCATATTTTATTGTATTCTTGACTTAGAATATGTTTTAAATAGGTATCACTTTCGGAAATGATTTCATTTTTTTGTAATGGAGTCCATCTGATGAGTGTAGAAGGAATATGACTTAAATGACCACCACACAGCCATGATTTGTAGATACCTTTTGAACTGGTAAGAGAAGAGGCTGGAAGGGGTATGAAAAATGTGTATGGATCAGGAAAAATAAAATCCAATCAGTTTAGTCCTTATAGAATCAAATCACATGGTCCTCATAGAATAATGCATGAAATAACTTCTGTCACTCATGTAAAGTTATTGCATACAGCCATCAGTGTGAACTCAGAAAGAGTTCCAAACTTCAAAAAAATAGAGACCACATAACAAGTTTTCTTACCTTGACACAGTTAAAATCATCTTGAAACTGTCTATGAGGCCAGTCTTTGGCAGCTTTTCCTAATAGGAGTTAAAAAAAGCGCTGGTATTAATCTAAATGCGCATAAACTGCAAATGTTTATTTTACAGTGAAGACAGAGCAGTTCTTTAAGTATAGTTGATGATGACTTTGCTAGCTTAGGAAATAAGGAATCAGAAGTCTTCCAGACCAGGACAAAACTAGCCTAAAAGAAACTCTTCAGTGTATTCTTTTAAGAATCACAGAATCATCTAGGTTGGAAAAGCCCTTTGAGATCATTGAGTCCATCCTATGACCCAACACCGCCTTGTCAACAAGACCATGGCACTGAGTGCCACGTCCAGTCTTTTCTTAAACACCTCTAGGGACAGTGACTCCACCACCTACCTGGGCAGCCCATTCCAATGGCCCATCACTCTTTCTGTGAAGAACTTTCTAATATCCTGCCTAAAACTCCACTAGCACAGCTTAAGACTGTGTCCTCTTGTCCTGGTTGTTGGTGTGGACTAAAGAGAAGGTAACTGGCCAGAAGAAGCAATGACTCTTTGAAACAGTGGCATGATATGAAAATAGATTGTCTTTAACTCAAAAGTGGTTTGGAATAGAAGGAAGAAAGAACCCATGAAATAAGGCTGGGAGACTTCTATATATCAGCAAAATTTTTTTGTGCTACAATGGTTCAGTTACATCTTACATTCTAACTGTTCTGATTTTGACAATTAGAAGCCTGTTGTTTGGTAGCAGTTTTACAATTAAAAATCAGATACTTATAAATAATACCTGATTTGGATGTATTGACATTATCGTACTAATCAAAGTTGTTACCTGCTAACCTGGACAAAATAAAAGCAGCAGATCTGTTCAAATCATGTGCAGGTATTTAGATACACTTTCTCAGCAAAATCAAAGGACTAAGAGTTAGGAAAAAATATGGTGAGAATAAAATGAGAAAAGTATTAAAAATGGTAATACTGGATCTTGATACTAACCTTTACTTGAATTTTCCTTTGTGAGCATGGCAGAAGAAATGCTAGTATAGCTGTTTCATTACAGAGATTTAGGTATTGTTTATTCAGAGAACAGATGTATCCTATGTAATGAAATGGATGAGTTTCAGTCTGCAGAATGACTTAATGGGAATTACATGAAATCCAACCACACTAAGTGCAGAATTATGCGCTAAGATACGAGTAGTGAAAGAATTTCTGCTATAAGTTGATAAGCTATATATGTATATATATACGTATAAGTACAAACTGGGATGAGTGTATCACTTATCTCAGGACAAATCCAAATCAGCAGCTTAATACAGGTCTGAAAGAAGCAAATATGATGCTCACTTTGTAAACAAGAGCAATTTAAATGCTGCGGTAAGGGTGTTGGTGATGCATTATTTGAGATCCTGTGGACATTTCTAAGCCCGTTAGTTCAAGAGGTGAATTCTGTACGTTGTAGCAGTAGGAAAAAAAAGCGTGGTGAGCAGGGATTTGAAAATCTTATTTCAGACGCTTGAAAGTATTTCACATGTTGTCTGTCATATATTGTCTGTGTTCATATTGGCCTTTATCCAGCAGCTATATAACTGCACTGGTGTCATCTTGCATGCAAAATAGTATATCCTAGGTTTTTTGTGACTCCAGTCTGTTTTAGAATTTAGTCTAATTAAGGACAACTTTTTGAGTTCCAGCATCTCAGTGCTGTTCAGAAGGCAGTGTGTTGTGAGGGCACAGACAAAGCCTTGAGCATCTTTCATAGTTACATTCACTTTGCCTGCATCTAATAGCACTGGCAGCTGTGGCACAAACACCTAAACATCTACCTGCTCAGAACCACTGAGTGTGGTGTGACCTCA
Organism: Phainopepla nitens; assembly: GCA_013400175.1. Taxonomy (NCBI): domain Eukaryota; kingdom Metazoa; phylum Chordata; class Aves; order Passeriformes; family Bombycillidae; genus Phainopepla; species Phainopepla nitens. The sequence goes on from VXBQ01007768.1 coordinate 51,223, forward strand.
TACCACTAAGTTCTTCAAGATTTTCAGTGTTTCCATCTGTTAACAGAAAGTCTATGAATTTAAGGAATGTGTTAACTGCACTAACTGTTGCAAATAATGTATAAGTAAGTTTGTTTGAAAGTATTTGAATGTAATGTTGTCAGTGTTTCCTTTTCCTATCGAATTTTGGTGACGGATTTTATTCTCCAAAAGGGGAAAAGTCAGCAGTTAGATGTGAGATCTGAATATAACTGCTTAGAAGCAGCTCTCTCAGAAGGTTTTCTGATATTTATGAGGACTGCAAGTCTTTTGGATCTGGAAGGAGTTGAGCAACTGTGAAGCTGGAGCTAACCACAGTTGGATGAAAATTGCTAAATTATGTTTTCTTTATTTTCAGCAAAATGTCAAGTATTGCTCTTTTGCTTTTGCCTTTACAAAGGTCAATTGTATTTAAAAAAGCATCAAATCAGCTTGTACTGACAGCTGATTGTTTGTTTAAATCTTCAGATATGTTGTTTTCCTGTTTCAACAGAGACATGAAAAGTTTTAATGACAAAGATCCTCAATTACAAAACTAGGAACCACACTGAAAATTTTTCTTTTTCTTTCTATAGCTTCTTAAAGAAGAGTGATCAGGAGATTTAGTTTGAGAGGGCCACCATTTTATTTTCTGTGTGTGAGTGCCTATGACTGTGTGTAAGTAAAGTGCATAATCTACTGGAGACTTGCTCATGTTTTGATTGTGCTTCAAAAAATAGGAAAGAGTAAAGCAAGGTAAAAATTGTGGTTTATCCTTATATAGGTTCAAATACTCTGCACAACTGGTGGTAGATTTTGAAGTTGTGGTATTTCCTATGCCCCAGAACCCTCGGGGATTAAACTTTTGAGTTCCAGAAAAGAGAAAATTGGCATTTTAATACACAGAGTGATTCCTTTCTGAGTAAAGCAGAGCCAGCAGCTCTTGCAGAACCTTTTTCTTATTCCTAACTTCTGAAAGGTAACAGGAAAACAGTGATTCTCACCATGAATATTTCTGCTTTCCTTTAAAGTTTTGTTACTTTCACACTAGCTTGTCTGTCCCCCCCCATTATTAGCAACTAATCTAACATATCTGACAGTATTTTTTACTTCTTAAAAGGAATATGTATTTACAGATCTGTTTTCAATTCTCTAGGTTCATTTTCTTTAGTGAACAGAAGAGGGTTAGTTACACTCCCTACCACTGGGTACCTAATTTATCACACTGACTTCCAAATGCTATTTATGTGGTCAATAAGGAGGTACATGTGATTCCAGAGGATGCTTCACCAGAAATATATGAGGTTCCTGCTTTCACTTAATATAGCATTTCTGTGTTTAGGCTCTGTGATTTCATCCCAAAGACAACACTGTTATTAAGCATCTTTGCCCCCTTCTGCCTGGATTTTAAAAAAAGTATAATCTAGACATTGCATGCATTAAAACCAGAAAGTCTGAAATCAGCCATCCCAGTATTTTTTGGGTTATTTCAGAATCTTTTTTCATTTTCCCCTAAGAAATAGGTAATCTCAAAAGGAGAAACAAATTATTTCTATCCACATTTCAACAGGATCTTTGCTTTGTAGATAAGTACATTGTAGATGTCCTTCATAAAGCTCCAAGTGAGGCCATGGAGTTGCAATGAGATTTTTTTGACCACTTGAAGGGTTTTTTAAGAGTCACTGTCTAAAGACATAGTCTAAATTCTAAGAAATAATCTAAAAAGTATTTTAACCAAAATCTAGTTGTGTGTGTTAAATTTTGTCTGAAGTTATTATACCAATCCCTTGAAAAAAACCTTAATTGTCCTGCTTTCCAGAAAGACACATGAAAACCAACTGAGAAAGTTTCTTTAGAGTGGGTTTAAAACTTTAGAAATACTTTAATTAAATAAAATTTTGATAGTTCTGCAACAAATATGTTTGTAGTAAACCACATAACTATTTGGTGTATTTAGAAAAATTTACAGAAGATTGAAAATATGGAAAATACAAATTTGGAAATGTAGTATTTTCACTAATGTAATATAATTTTTAAGTTCATATGTTGTAAAGAAATTTCAAATAACACACACATAAATTATAATTTTCTATTTGTGCAAATCATCACAATAGGATACAACAAAATGTGAAAAATAGAGACTAAATTATGTTTTATTTACTTGGGGTTTTTTGTTTGTTTTGGTTTTTGCTTGTTTGTTTCTTTTGGTTTTGGGATTTGTTTGTTTATTTGTTTGTTGTTTGTTATTTTGGTTTTTTTTTTTGGTTCACCTATAGGTGGCTATGTCTGTCTGACCAGCCTGTCAATCTTCAGAGATGGGTATTATCATCTCATTATAGATGGCTGGAATAAAAACCATGGGAAGATAAATGACTTTTCCAGGCCAACACACTTGCAATATGAAGCAAACTTCATGGCTCCTACATTTCTGGTTCTTAATTTATTAAATGATATTACTACTGATCTCATAGTCTGTATTACCTCAAGTACTTTATTTTTTCAATGGTTCATTTTTTCTGACTGGAAACCAATTTAATTTTAATAAAGCTTTAAATTCCTGTAACAGTAAAATGTAGAAGGATCTGTGGGATTAATGTTTTTCAGGACAATCTAAATATTAAAGACCCTCTTCCTTCTCTTTTTAGATTGCCACCCTCATTTTCATTGACAAAGAGCATTAACACACACTGTTTAGCCACTCTGCTGACATGGTTAGTTTGTAAGAATTATTTATAATAGATAAAACTGGAGGAAAGTTTATCATCCTGGCCACAAATTTTACTTCTGATAATGTAATTTTGCATCTAATTTTACCTGTAGTTTTGCATGCAGAAACTAATTGTGCATGAATCTTAACCTAATGCAGTGACTACAGTTGCAGGCAACTGAGTGCATATGATTTGAGGAACTCTCTATCTGAATTCAGAGGAATGTTCTGTGTGGAGCAGTTACCTACCATATGAGGTGGAAGTTCATCTGAACGTTTTAACTTGCATTTTTGCTGATATTCTCTGAACATATCTATATAGTTATAGATAATTACAGGTAAGTACAAATTAATATATAAATATTTGAAAATATATTTTATGTCTTAGTCAGCACAGACACCACTGTAAAAAACCCTCACAAGCTGTTGTGGCTTTGAAAGACTCCTAAGGAGAAATAGGGACTGACTGTGAGGCTTATGTGGAGAGAGAGGCTGTGGTTTTACACAAAGAGGCCTTGGAGAAACTGGCTTGGCTGAGTTAAGTAGTGTCACAATGTTATATTACACTGAAGTCTTCTGAGGGACCCTACATCAAAGACCACCATCCCAATGTTGGTGGTGGAGACGGTTTGCCCAAAATAAGAGCAGAAAAAGCAGAAGCATGGTCAGGTTCTTTCCATTGCCAGTGTCCTCACTGGAATGGGATATTGAACATCACCCTAAAAATTTCTGCATTCGTTAAATTATATGAATTATTATAATTATTAAGTACATTAAATGGCACTGCCACACCAGGCTATGACAATTCCAATACTTGCCTATGTCACTGGGTTTTATATAGATTTATATTTAATCTGCTTAACATATAAATGCTTCAAAATCCACTTGCTTGGCAAAGTTTCCCTTTCACTTCAGAATTTCTTACAAATTCCCTCAGGAGATTGCTTTTACATGTCATCAGGCTTTTCATTACTTACTTATCAGTCCATTTCTTCTGCTATCTTTGGCAAGAAGCCAAAATGCTTCTGCAAGCATCTGAGCACGCACATTTTGGAGGTGGAAGTCCACTTACGTTAGTGTTCCCCATCAGGTCTGACCTGTAAGGACCTCCAGGCTTGTAAAACTCACCTCTCTGTTGGTCCTGCTCAGCAGGCAGAGCCAGGCCTGCCTGGGATCTTATGTGCAGGGAGGAATGAGGCTGGAGTTTTCTCCCAGCTCTGAGTGGTGGAGGGATAATGGCAGAACTGGTAGCTGCCTTGCTGCCACTGGGAGCAAAAAAGTGCAAAGGAAGACAAAGTCAAAAAGTACTAAAGTAAGAACAAAACCAAACAAACCAAAAGCTAAAGAAGCACTTGTCAGAGCCATGCACTCTCCTCTTGACCCACACTGCAGCTCTGCAGCTCGTGGCTATCTGTGTTTGCTCTGCCCTGGACTTGCCATGAAGCCCAGACAGCTTTGCCAAACACTTTGGATGATTTTGCAATGAGAAAACACGATCCTGCAGGGCCAGCAATTATTGCCATAGAAAGGTGCTGGAAAAGAATAGACAGTAATCTTCAGCCCTCACACAAAGCAGAAGACCTCAGAAGGACATATATTCCAAGCAATAGGAAAATAAAAGCTAAAATAAAAACAAAACAAAGCAAAAATCAGAAACTAAACTGAAAACAAAACAACAAAAAACAGCTGAGAAATTTATTTCTTTTAAAAACATGTGAAGGTCCATCATTCAATAGTTCCTATAATATTTTTGTTCTGAAGAAATGCTCCACAGATATCAGGAATAAGTCAAAGATCAGGTCATACCAAAATCCTTTTGTTAAATGCTGCAAACATTTCTTAGGTCATTTCTGGCATTAATCCATTGCAGAAAATTTCCAAGGAGAAGGCAGCTTCTCATTTTCCAAGTGCAAGGAGAACAAACAGTTTTGATATGTATTTCATGACTTACACTATCTTTTGATGACTATGGGTAAAGCTACCTTATGGCAAAGTCCAATAATTACAACAACACGTCGAAACCAAATGTTCCAATTGCTTAGTTTTGAGATATATATTACATATATCCTTTGTCATTACATTGGTCTATATTGACATACAATTTATGGCTTTATTAGTAGAATAAATAACTAAATACTAATAACTAAATACTATATAAAATAAAAAATAATATTTAATTA